>APFE030301500.1:244438-277092 GCA_000404065.3 Pinus taeda
GATATTAAAAACATTATATATATATATATATATATATGAAATCTAAAGATCAATAAACATGAGTGGTATACATGTGATCAAATATACATCTTATAAATATCACTAAACATGAAACGTATACATCTGAAGTAAAATATGCAATGATATGCAACAATAAGCTAGGTGTGGAACTAGAGATAGAGGTATAAGTGCCTCCACTACTAGAAGTAATAGAAAATCTATCAATGTCCATGTCATATGAAAATTATATCAAGTCATAAAATACCTCTCCATTAGTATTTATGTCACCCAATATGAGTATAAAAAATCATCTTGAAGATCTTCCTTAAAAACAGGTGTTAGAAAAGCTATGGTAGTAGGACAAGTGCAAGGTACCAAAGGGAAATTCTTTAGTGAAGGCATATGATTAGAGGAACATAAGTTTAAAGTAAATTTATTATATAATGTAGAAATAGAAATTAAAACGTGACCCATACATCGCTCCTTTGGCGAGTTGTCTTCAAATTTTTTCATAACATTGTCTGGGGAAAAGCCACCTATATTATATTACTAAAGTACTTTGGCCATAAAATAAATTATATTCAACATGCCGAAACTCTCTAGTTGAAATCCTCTATTATAGTAGATGCACCATTTTAAATCCTCTTTATATTTTTCTCCCTTGGAAATCATATTCTCCTTACTAGATTCAAAGCTTTCACAAGGTCCCTTGTAAACTGCTTATCTTTCTTGTTATCATCCTTCATTAGAACAACATAGAATTTAGAAATCTTAAGAGACCCAATTTGCATGAGCTTATTCTACTCATGTATCAAGGACTCATCAAAATCATTTAATTATGAAATTTTCTATTATTTACTGGTGGATATTTTAGAATAATAGAAAGAAGAGATAAAGATTGAATATTCAAGATCTAATTCAGAAGGTTCAAAAGGGATAAGTTGTTCATCCTTCCTACATATCCAACAATATTTTACGTGTGCCATTAGAGTTTTAAATATAGAGAATAAGCCTTCTGAGGTGTAAAAATGGTTTGTATCTAGAGAAATAAACTCACTCTCCATCTATTGTCCTCTTAACTCATCTTGTTTGCTAAAAAATCCCTCCGATTTTGTCCAAACTTCATTAAGCATTTTACACTAATATACATGAAATAGAAAACCAAACGAGATGGAAAAACAAATAATACCATAGGCTTCATCCATTTTTTTGAAGTATTTCAATTTCTTAGTGGTTCATGTAGGCTCAATTTTAATCCCCATTGTAATCCTATAAATTCCATTATTGCGTAGCCATGGTTGGATCTTTGGCTCCCAATTAAAGAAATTGAAAGGAGAAAGGATCACAATAAGCTATTCTTTTCTCTTTGGGTTGTTCTATCATCCCTCAAAAAGGATACACATATGATGTGTACTAGGGATAGGGATATACATCCTCTCTCTTTCCCTTTTGCAAGAATGACACTCATGTATAAAGTTGTTTGTGTCGACCAACTATGTTTGATAGTAGTCCTTTACTCATTGTCATCATCTTTGATACTAGCGGCACCAATAGGGAAATTATAATGTTTGAACATTGGTTGGCATGTTTAATTCTACGCAATATATTATGATTCTTTCCATTTAAAAATATGATGTGCCATGTCATTTAGTGAGCCCTGGTATTGCACTAAGACTGTTGCAACACCCAAGGGCTCCTCAAATCTATCTATCAACCGAGGGTTCATACAAACTTCGAGGTGGTAGTGCTATATACACAGTAGATAGGATTTTTCTTATGCCACCCTCAACTAGGAAATTTGATCAATAGTGCTCCAAGACCATGCTTCCTACTAGATTAGAAGGAAAACTAACTAATGAAGATGCAACTTAGAAGCTACCTATAATGATAAAAAGGAAAGTGCATTTTGAACTTCAACTCGGAAATGTTATTGAATCAATTCATGAAAAGATAAGAGCTACACTAATTGTAGAAAGGGAACTACATTATCTTGCAATCAACCATCTAACTACCAAATCTACTTGCAGGTAGAAATCTAACCTACCAAATCATAACTAAAGGTTCCATGCAGCATCTATCTAGCTCACACTTTCATATAAATTAATATTCTATTTGTTCCAAATATGTGATAAAGAAACTAAAGTTATTCTATTTTGTTGTGTAGGAAAAGGGTTGTTGGAGTGGCCTAGGTACTTCCCTTGATCATTGGGTCATAGTTAGGCGTTAACCTACTTCTAAACTAAGTACAAATTGCATCAAAGGTAAAAACAGGTAGAGAAACAAGTTTCTATGGGTATGTTATAGGAGGCTACTACAGGTGCCATGTATTTCTCCAGGAAGGCTTGTAATGCTACAGGAAGGCTACCGATAAGGTTTAGGAGGTAGGAATGATGGGTTAAATGGATGTAAAGGTGGATGGAGGTTGAGGTAAATGTATGACTGGTGGCCCACATCCCTAGAAAATCTCAGAGCCTTTGGAGGGCATGTTTTTCACTAGGTGAGTTGCTTACAATGATCTAAGAGGATGATTTCAAGAAGAAAACTTTGAAGATAGAATTTTTTCTTCATAAAAAATGGTGAGGAATTCCACGATGTGGTTGGTGAAGGGACCCTTCCCTATAGATCCAAACAACCTTGCAACATCACATGCATATATTGTTTTATCATTGACAAAATAAAACAAGCAATAGTGGTAAAAATGAGTTGAATTTAAATGCCATCTAATTTGTGCCAAAAACTCTGATCTAGTCAATGAATCAATTCCTAAGCTACAATAATCACATGAAAAATAAGACGACTAACATAGACCTTCTTCCAAGAAACAATAAACATAGTATTGTTGGATTGTGATTATAGACCATTACATTCATGCTCCCATGGGAGAGACGAGATAAGGTTGCAATCACAAGATTTTGAGGGGTTATTTTATAATGAAATGCAGAAAACCAATAAGAAATATGAACTAAAAATAAATACCAATACATAAGAGGGACCTAAGCCACTGGGGTTGAGCCTAATCCCAAGAGTCTCAACCGTCCAAAACTAACTCAGTGATTAACCAATAATAAACTTCTCATTATCATTGCATCAATGTTAAGTACATCACAAAACAAATCAAAAATAACAATGTCAAGTGCTTGAGTTTCATAGCTACCTAGCCGAAAAAAAAATTTCAAATCCTAATGAGCTATTTTACATGTTTATTTATATAGGAGGGTAGCTACTAGAAACTCCCTAGAAAATAGGAATGTTTGTATCCCATAACTCGATATTGGTGGATCTCAATATTCATTAACTGCACTTACTTGCCTGCTAATGACCTCGAGTTGAGGAGAGAGAGCATGGTGATATTGGGAAGATCTAAGGAGTTAAGGAGGTGGAGAACCTCCTAGAATCTCCCCTTGTTGTCTAATCCAAGCCCCTATAGATAAATTATCTAAAAAATGCTCCATTTCCTGCAATTAAGCCATATTAGGCCACATGACATAGCAAAACATATTTTACCCCTCTCACTAAGCATAATATAACAAAAATTGCAAATAAATGTGAGAAATAGATAGTTCTAAAAATGGAGAATGGAATTATGACCCTTATGATGTACCTATTGATGAGCCTCATCATCACCCCCCTACTGAAATTGTTGCTCATCCTCTAAGCAACTCAGTCATCTATGTCCATTTATTTCATGGCCCTAATGGCCTCCCTGACATCCCAAGGTTCCTCATATGGTGTGCCTTCTTGGCGATATAAACATGCTTTATTTTATATCTATGTCCACTCCTTCTCTTTTGTTTCGTTTCTTTTTTCCTATAGTCCTAGCAACAAGGAAGGACTGAGTTTGATTTCTATCAGCTTAAATTTTAATCGTTGCATGATCCTCTTGTACAAGGGTTTCCTCTCCAATTCATTCGTCAGCCTTTTAATTGAGTGATATTTTATGATCTGGAGGTTGTCAAGTAAAGCATTACGTCTCATTTGGCAGGCTTGCTAGATTTCTTTTCCCAACAACATGAGTGCATCTTCGAAATGTGAGATGGTGTGTTCGTGGGTGGCAAGGTATTTGGGTGCTAGGTTAGTATCATTGAATATGATGCTATGATTGCTAATGATATTCATTGGGCTCATAAGATCTGCCCTAATATATAAGGGTTCCTCTTCTTCCTTTACCATGACTCTCTTCACTTCCTCAACTCTTGCCTCCTCGTGAGTCATCTAGGATGCTAAGGCCATCAGTTGTGTATCCCCCAATCTTGCATTGGGATCCCAAATATTCATATCAGTCAAAGTGAGGTTATGAATCTAAAACTCAGCCAATTTCGCTCTATCCTCCATGTTATATTCATTTCAGAATTCAATGAAATATTTTTAATCTTGAAATAGAATAGACCCATGTTGTGCTAAGGATTTGATTTGGAATTGTAGCCACTTCTCTTTGAGAAAGAGTGTATAAGACTTGGATGGGTGTTTGCACTATAATGCCTACATGGATAGGATTTCCATTATGGAATGTTGAGCTTCCTTCTCTTGGAGCTTCTCCCTCAACCACATATTTTTTGCCTGGAGCTTCTCCTTCATTGTGGACTCCCCCATTCTCAATTGACTTAATTATCTTCCCATTTCAAATATTTTTTCTTCCATGAGGCCCACATCCTCCACCTTCTTAGAATTAGCAATTTTCATCCACCCATGGGTCCTTCCTCTTTCTACTTCTATCAAATAGAAAATTGGGACTACAAATTTTTGGGGAATAATTCTCCCTCCTTCAATGAATTTATAATAAGATCTTAGGTTGGATTGTGAATTAGGATCTTGTAGCTCTGTGAAGTTCTTCTCAAATGTTGTTGGGGAGGTTGTTACCTCGTGTAGCATATTCTACCCCTCCTATAACACACTATGTTTTCCTATAGCATACTTTACCCCTCTTGTAGCTTCCCCTTTTCTTCTTGTTGGAGGGTGGTTGGTGTCTTGGATTGTTTGAAGGAGTTTGATCTAATGGTGGGCCTCCTTACATATGCTATAGGAGTCTTTGTTATGTATTTTAGAGAGGTGACCTCTTCAATTTTTCTTTCAGTGGGTCCCACCTCCTCTTTCTTACTTGGGGACTCTTCAATTGTGATATCAGTCTTTGTGGAAGTTTTTGGCCTCCCTTTCTTAATCCCGATGCTTTTCCTAGCATTAAAATATAGGGATCCTTGCCTTTATTTCTTCCTTTTAGGTTTGAATGGGGTGCTTAAGGTAGCTAAAGTTGCAGCTACCTCTTTTTCAGTGGATCCTAGAGATAAACTTTCATTCTTTAAGGGTATCTCTATTTCTCTGGGCTCAATAGTCTTCTTTGGACATTATTTTTCCTATTTATCCCCCTCTTCCTCTTCATATTGTTCCTTTCCTACCTCTGCCTCTAGTTCTTCCACTATCCTTTCTGCTTTTGTTTGTCTTTCCTCTTCTTCTGACCCTACTACTTCTTCCTCTTCTTTCCTTGCCCCTTCTTCTTCTTCCTTTGTTTTTTCCTCTCTTCCACCAACACTAGAGGTTGGGGTATCACCAGGTGTGAGGTTCTGCATGTCAATGAAGGGTTCTCTATCCATGTCTATGAATTTGGACTAAAGGGCAACGATTATCAACTTACTCAAGGCATCCACCACTATCATTTTAATGAGGCCATAGTGGCCTAGTTGTTGGTGTTTTCCCTCTCTCAATTTTTGACTCATGTCCCTAATGGACTGTAGGAGTAAGTATGGCACAATAAATCTTTGAGAAAGAGGAAATTATAAATATAATGACAGTTCATGAAGAAATTTAAAGTGGTAGGCATAGACCACACTCAGTATTCCCTCATAAGAGATGTATTCTAGAATATGGTAGGCCACCTCATCCCAATGATAAGGTAGGATTTCCCTCCTAACTCCATTCTTGTCCTCGACGGGTTTTTATTCTCAGCGAAGAAATTCATTTTAGTAGTGGATTTTTATTCTCTAATCCATTTGATCCCTAGAGGTAGGGTTTTCACTCTGCTAATTATTTCAGGGTTGATTGAGATAGCTAACCCCTTCACCATAGTGGTGGCACTATCCTTTGTTTGTGAGTTCAGGGCCATGGAAAATTCAAAGGAAATTTCATCATCATACCCTTTCAACAACTTGAATAATCCTAGCCACTGATGTCTTCTAAAAATGTCTACCACATGAGGGTATAGGTGGATTCTTTTGGTATATGAGGGTTCCCTCCTATTAAATCCTCCCCCCATCTCTTCTCTATGTTTTTAGCTAAGTTAGGGAGAGATATTTAATAGCTTTAGTGGCAATAGTGAGTTAAAATTCCTTGTTGGTGACAATTTCATACATTCTCCTTACTCTAGTACTCGAAAAGACCTTTTAATTTTGCAATTAGACTACTACTAGCTGTAGAATTTGAAGTGAAATTTGGATAAAATCTTATGGATGTATGAAGGAGATGGTGGTACTTACTTTTTATCAAGGTGATAATTTGGATGCCAATTCAAACCTCTATTCCTTTCCTCCACCCTTTTAGTCTTCCTGTAGAAGTTTCTCAACCCTCCTGTAGTAGTTGCAGGTCGTCCTATAGCTCCTTCTTGTATCAATTGTAGAATGGGGTTCGAAACTCTTTGATGGCACCTGAAGCTCATCCTCTCCTTAAGTATTTTTGAAATGAGCAATTATGCTAAAGAATTAAAGCTTCAATACAAACTATGCCATTTTTGGCTTAGGATTGGAGCGCTATGTGACTTGGCAGCCACACAGGGTTTCCTCTTTTGGATTATTATCCCCACTCCGAGTGATTATTTACTCTTTCCTTGTAATCACCACCCATTATCTATGATCCCAACTCGAATGATGTTACATATCCACGTTATATGAGTTCATACTATCACTTTTAGTTTACTAGCCGAGGTTGGGCAAGTTAACTGACCACCTCTAGCTTATTAAAACATCTCCTCTCAACATTTACACATTTTCATTATTCATACATATGGAGGATATGAGATTTTTCCATACCTATGCCTACCTCATGATCAAACTGATTCATGTATTTTCACGAGAGCTGGACCACATTATTGGCATCAAGGGAGTTGACTTGTTGGCTTCTTTCCTATGAATTTCTTCATTGCTCCTCATGATATCTGACTGATGTGTTTGGTGTGTGTATAGGTGTTACACAACATTTTGTCACTGTCCCTGTACTCCCCGTCCATGATCCTAGAGGACCTCTACACTGTACCTGTCATGCTTTCCTATCATGAAGAAACTCCCATTGTGTCCCTCTTCATGAGCAGAACAATTCCCTTTTGCATCATTTCCCAAAAATCTTTTATTTATCTAAGTTTACAAGACTGGCGCTAGTGACCCATGTCCTCCTTGCACCAATACGCAAGGGTTACAACTATTCCTAGCACTGATCGAATCAATTGAGCCCTTTCTCAGTCACGCAAATCCTCTTTTGGAAAGTTTTTTAAATATGGAGCTGAAGCTTCTAGCTCTGGAAGCTTCGTAACAGAAGTCTAGTAAATGGTTACGCCGAATGGAGTCGAGGAGGTGAGTTTGGGTTCCTTTCCCTTATTAGGATGGAACTAATCCAAGAGATAAGACCTTCTCCCATGAGAAGAGGAACCTTCTATCCCCCATCCAAGCTATATAAGCCTCTATTTTTCCCAAGCACATGTTAGCTTTTAGTCTTAATTAAGTTCTCACTGAGGTTTTGATTTTGGAGTAGTCAACAAGCTACCCATAGTTTGTAGCTTTCTAGCTTGTGTTTAAGGGATTATTGTGACTTTGGTTTGGTGTGAATACTAAAGGGAAGAGCCTTCAGACTACCATTGTTGAGGCTATCCATGAGATGCTAGCAGAAGTATGTGGGAACCCGGATATGTTAGAGGAGAACAAAAACATCAAGACATCAGTTGTAATCTCTTCTTGAACTAATATAGATGCAACTATCGATTGATTTCCTACATGAAATTTCATCTCACATATTTATGGCTTAATGTTTCTTGACTTGTTAAGTAGGTTGAATGTAATTTGTATGTTATCATGTTTGTTGTTTGTTGTTGTTGACTTGTTTCAGGTGTTCAAAGGAAGGAAATGGAAGATAGTTGGATCGAGGAAGCAAGATCGTCACCAAGAGGAATAGTGTACTAAGAAGTAGGCCCTCTTATTTGATTCTAGCCTAAGGATACATTCTATAGATTGTTTGTTTGTGGCTAGAACTACTCTCTCGGGCTAGAGGAATTGTTTGTGTCCGCACTTAGAATTTATCCGCACCACAAATTGGCGAAGGGTTGAAATGCTTTACAAGTGGAAGCAAGGAACCGAAGTTTGTCATTAGAAAAGCTGTAAGCAATCATACATAAATATAAATCACTAAAAACTCTAAATAATAATACATGAATCATGGTATGGACGTAAAGAAAATTGTTCGTTTCCTTCCTTCGAACACCTGAAACAAGTCAGCGACATCAAACAACAAACATGATAACATACAAATTGCATTCAGTCTACTTAATAGGTCAAGAAACATTAAACCATAAACATGTGAGATGACATTTTATATAGTAAATCAATCGAGAGTTGCATTTATATTAGTTCAAGAAGAGATTACAACTGATGTCTTGATGTTGATGTTCTCCTCCGACATATCTGGGTTCCCACATACTTCTGCTAGCATCTCATGGATAGCCTCAATAATGGTAGTCTCAAGGCTCTTGCATTTAGTCTTCACACCAAACCAAACTCACAATTCTCCCTTAAACACAAGTTATAAAGCTAAAAACTATGGGTAGCTTGTTAACTACCCCAAAATCAAAACCTCATCCAGAACTTAATTAGGACTAAAAGCTAATTTGTGTTTGGGAAAAAGAGAGGTTTATATAGCTTGGATGGAGGGGAGATAGTTCCTCTTCTCATGGGAGAAGGTCTTATCTCTTGTATTAGTTCCATCTTAATAGGAGAAAGGAGCCCAAACTGACCTCCGCGACTCCATCCAGCCTAAACATGTACTAGACTTCTGTTACGAAGCTACTAGAGCTGGAAGCTTCGACTCCATATTTAAAAAAAATTCTAAAAGAGGATTGGTGTGACTAATAAAGAGCTCAATCGATTCGATCGGTGCTAGGGACAATTGTAACCCCTGCATATCGGCACGAGGAGGACACGGGTCACTAGCGTCGGTCTTGTAAACTAGGATAAACAGAAGATTTTTGGGAAATGATGCAAAAGGGAATTGTTTTGCTCATGAAGAGGGATACAATAGGGGTTTCTTCATGATAAGAAAGCATGTTGGGTACACTGCAAAATTCCTCCAGGATCGTGGATGGGGAGTATAGGGACAGTGACAAAATGTTGTGTAATATATGCCCCCTAAAACATGAAGGCCAAGCTAATGTAAGGGGTAAAATGCTTTACAAGTGGAAGCAAGGAAAGAGAGTCCATCATTGGAAAACCTGCAAGAAAGCATAGATACATATACATCACTGAAAACTCTAAATAATAATACATGAATCGTGGTATGGATGCAACCATCTAGAGATTGATCATGTCAATGGATACAAGGCATGGGCACAACCATCGAGCAGAAAGGATCATAACGAAACCAAGGCATGGTTGCAGCCATCCAATAATGAGAAGGATCACATATAATAACACATGGTATGGTCGCAGCCATCCATCTAAAAGAGACATGTATATCGACATGACCATGTCACATCACCTCGCAACCTAGACTTGTGTAATCTTAGCCCAGGGTCTTGCGCTCCAAACGAAACGATCAAAGTACAAATCCTAACATGCGAATGAATGTGTTGAAGTCGAACATTCTAAGAAGTTGCTTGATTACTGGTCAATGATGTGAACCTTTAACAAGCACGAGAAAAACCACCAATAATGACAATGGCTCTCAAGGTACTGGTAGCACAGATCACGGAATGTGAATAAAGGAACTGATGTCGAACACTCGTGAAATCACCCAATTGAAATCCAATGACATGAACTTGTCATTGAGTGCGAAGAACTTGCCATTAGGGCATGCAAGCTCTAAGGTATTGGAAGAGAGTCTATCAGTTAGCTTCCTGGATAATGAGCTGAAGTCGACAGGAAGTGACCATGTCGAAGGAGGTCCATGATGTATCCCACATCATTGACATGAGACAAATGGATGCAAAGGATCTTAGATGGTTCAGAGAATCAGGATTAAGTGTAACTGCAAAGGGGCTAACCCTTGGACATATCGGTGACATAATTGTGGAGTTTGGAAACTTTCAGATCCATGGGTTCGGTGGTTGTGATGACGTGGCAGAGATAAAATGGAAGTTCAAGTGAATGGACCAACCCAGGAAAGTCAATGATGAAGTGAGGATATCCCAACACGACACAAAACAAAGAGTGTCATGTTCAAGAGTGAGCTTCCGACACAACTAGTAGAATTTCCAAATTTTCCTCCACCATTTCTGGTAGGTACCCCAATTATATTTTATCGCAAGCTTGAAGGGCATAGCATGTACTTGCACTGTAAATTCATCCTTCAGACAAATCTGACCTAGTAAGCTTAATAAGCCCTAGGAAGGAGAAGCTCATGTTCATCATGTGATGAATCTGATGTCATTTAATGCTTTAACGAGTCCGAAAAAGGTGTAACTCGGTATCTTATTCATGTTTAGAGAGTTTGAAAAAGACATGAAAAAGAAAACTTCACATGGTCCCTTTTTGTACATTTGTGTTTCTCGAGCCCAAAAAGGTAGAAAAAGATAATTGAGAGAACCGTTTGACCATTTTAGTCAAGGAGTACCTCTTTCGTAAATAGTGCATCCCAGACCGAAAAAGGGGTAAACATATACTGGGTGCATGACATTTCATATCCTTTTACAAGTTCAAAATGATAAGAGCTTAACAACCTTTTCATGTTTTAATAGTTGGAAAAGAGATTGAAAGCAAACCCCCCATTTTATTCTCTTTAACGAGTCAAAAAAGGGAAAAATACTCAAAAACCTTTTCATATTTTATGAGTCAGAAAAATCTTAAAGGTGACTCGTCCTGGAGGAACGAGTGGTATAAAGGGTAGCAACTAGTTCCGATAAAGGAGGAATTGCTCAAAACATGTAATGGTCAAGAGGCTGGCTAATAAAACCACTCATTGTTGCGGTTCCTCGGGAAAGGAAAAAAAGAACAAGGTGAAATCATGTGATGAGCCAAAGAGATGGTGGTGATGGAATAAAACAACCAAGGCTCACCTAACAGAAATCAGCTGATTAAAACGGTAATCGCGAGATGTAAATCAAGCATTTCATTTTTACACAAGCTTGAACCATGGAGAACTATACTTGGATTTAGTTTCATGTTTACACAATATTGAAACGAAAAAATATGCTTGGGATAAGTTTCCATGCCCCTGACATAATGACTAAATCGAGGTACATGCCCCCAAGCTTCATTTCAATCAACTAGATAGCTGGAATGAAGGTTCGCTTTTGAGATCTTGTAAAGACTCGACTGGTATTTCATGAGATCTTAATAAAAGACTCGATTTGGAAAAGGGAGTTGTTTCATTTTTTGAATGAGGTTGACACAGTGAAAGAACTATCCTCGGACATCTGTTTCATTTTTAATGAGGTTGATACAGGAAGAAACTATCCTCAGGACTCCTTGATTCATTTTTTAACGAGCTTGACACAAGACAAGGAACTATGCTCACATCCCTTGTTTCATCATTTAAGGAGCTTGACACAATATAAGGAATTGTGCTCCACTCCTTGATTCATTTTTTAACGGGGTTGTCACAAGATAAGGAACCATCCTCATGACTCCTTGTTTCATTTTTTAACGAGGTTGACACAATAGCAGGAACTATCCTCACAATTCCTTGTTTCATTTTTTAACGAGGTTGACACAGGAAAAAACTATCCTCGCAATATGATCATGGACCATACGAGAACATGACTCCCAAGGGTTCCTCACTAGATGGAAGAACCATGATTTAGGAGGAATACATGTCATTTGGTACCAAAGACATATTGGGTTCCAAAACCCCCAATACATAATGTACTATACCATCTGCGAGCAAACGTGGAGACAAAACGGGTAGCCACATAATTAACCTATGGTGGGGAAGGTACTACTTGCAAACAAGAGCTGATAGGGGATGATGGTTGTAAAGGACACACCTGGTGACCAATGAACAACAATTGATCAATGGTCATTATTCTCCCTTCTTGCTTAAAACAAACCACACGAAAAATTGAAGAAATAAGAGCTCCCATGACATAAACATAGTCACATGCAAGGAGAAGATTGAAATCTAATGGACCTTATACTACCATCACGTCTATATAGATGGTATTTCCTCCCAAAGTAATAGGGAACTTTGGAAGGATCCCTAATGGCTAACTGGTTCCTCCGTTGAAGGCCAACAAATTCTGAGTGATAGGCACAAGCCGTGGGGAACCCAAAGCTTGCCAAGTAGTAGAAGGCATGATGCTAACAGACACGCCTTCATATAATAGAGTGCCATGTACTACCATATTATAGGTTTGTACTGTGATCTAGAAAGGCACATAAGATGGGAGGCGGAATGCAATCAATTGACTCCAATCAAAAGAAGCAACAAAACTACTTGGTGGGTGTATCATATGATTGCCCCCACACTATACAGGAATAGGAGAAGGACTCTCCTGAACAACTGGGATGAGAGGGTCACTCATTGGTTTGTGGGAATCTGAGGAGACGAGAAGAACATGAGCAATATGATCACCACTGTCTTCGGGAACAGAGTGAACAACTAAAGGTGGAGCCAAGTCGACACTCTTTTTGACCAATGGTTGGTCGGGAACAGACACAAAAGAGTCTTGATTAGGAAGAGTAGGATGGGAAAGAGATGAATCCAAGTCAATCTCTTTACCAAATGGGAGAGGATCAGAAGAAAGCCTCTAATAACCAATAGGAAGTTGGGGTTAAGGAGTTGTAAGGTTTTCCAAAACTTTGGAAGCTTTATCCATAAGAGGACAAAGGTGAAGAAGATGCCCTCCTTCCCATAACCTATAGGGGAATCTAATTTTCCCTTTGTTCTTACCATCGCTAGCCAAGGGTGTAGCATCGACATGATACCCAGAGGTCAATGGGGATGGTTGATCTAGATTTTGAGACCATACCTCTAAGACTCTGGGAATTCTAGGATAGTCTCGAAGGAGATGGTCACCCCCACACAACTTGCAATGGAATCTAACCTTTCGTGGAGGATCAAAAGGTTTGTCGAAAAGAAGTTCATTTAGAGTAATAGCTGCATGGTTGGCCTCTCACTTATTTGACTTCTTCTTCTTCGTCTTATTCTTCTTCTTCTTCTTAGCCTCCTAGTTACTAGATTTGAAACTTTCACCAGGCGAAGTAGAAGAGGAAGGTGAAGAAATAGGGGAAGAAGGTGAGAGGCCAACTTTAGAATAACCGTGATGTGATTCAAATGAAGGAGACATTTGCATAGGATTCGGGACACTCAGGACCACCAAAGTAAAAAATAACCAAACAAGTAAACCAATGGTTAACCCAAGGAGGGACAATGTTGCCATATAATGAACACTAGCATTTCCAAAAGACGGAAAATGACCAGGATTCCCATCCAAGGGGAACCCTTGATTGGTAGACTCTGGGAATGTTTCCATTGGAATCAAATTTTAAAGAAACACTAAGGAAGATAACTTTAACCAAGAATATTTTGTGGGCAATTAATTTTAAGACACTATAACAAAACTTTACCTTTTCAAATTTTAAGAGTCGAGGAAAGAAAAAAAGGTGACTCTAGTCACTTTTGAAATTAACGAGCTCGAAAGAACAAGCACTCGGATGATATTTTAAGTTTAAACAGTCAAAAATATCAAATGACTACTCAAGATGATCTAGGTAAAAAGGATTACTAGGTAACCGTGAACTGCAAAATACCTCTCAGTGAACCAAGAAGTACGGGTAGGCAATCTGCCTAAATGTTGTGTTTTGTGTATCACATTTACAAGGCAGTAGACTCGACTTCCTATGGATAAAGGATTGCAACCTAGTGGGGTCTCCCTTTATATAAATGATGGTATGGGGAGCACAAGTCTATACTAGCGTTGTCTAGTGTCGAAGTGAATGACAGCTGCTAGGTTTAAAGACACTCTAACACATCTCTAGCCTAGACCACTAAACATGAGCTTTAAGTTTCAATGCTTCCTTAGGTTAATTCAATAAATTTTAATGGCTGATATTGAATTAGGTTTCAACTACAATACCCTACCATTTTCATCTAAAAAAACTCCTACATGCAGCTATATAATAAAAGATATCTTTCTTCGATGAAAGTTAACACTAATTGAGGGATAAAGAGCACATAATCAATGCAACAATCAAAGAATGAAAACTTTCACTAATGCATGTCCCAAATGCACTTAATCTTTCCTTAACAACAAAAGAAGTTTCATGTCATTTCTCGTGCCTACGATGATGTAATTCTAGCTTCTCAATGATTCTACTAATGCAGTATTTCCGCTTAAGTAAACTAGAATGATGTTCTTCTTTTCATAAAATGCAACATGAATCTTCCACATAAAGCACTTTAATGAAAATTTTGACAATTCCAAACAAACAAGCATCGATCAAATCTAAATCATGATAAACAAAACTAAAATCAACTTCTTCCTTGAATCGAACAAACCAAACACATAAATGCTTCAATCGACAAACCAAGCAATGTAATCTATGATTGGAAATAGAAAATAGATGCTCGAAATAAGAGAAAAATGGAGACTCTTTCACTCATTCAATTTAAAATGAAGCAATACAAATGTTGCGACTGAAAGATGGATTAAATGAAGCATCAAATTAGCAACTTGACACAATGAGTAAACAAACAAATGAACAGTAATTGACATAGATGCCTTAGGGTTGTAGAAATCATCCAAAAAACTCAAAAATTCAAGCAATGAAACTTCAAGCCAATTAATCAATCAAAACCAGAAAACAAAGAATCCTAGTCACTTTTGGGATGAAGAAGAGAGTCTGAGGATCCAGACACACTGGCACTAGAATGGGAGAAATGTTGATTTTTTCTTAACTCAGAGACTGGCACTACTACCTAACTAACAACTAGCATCGATTGGCATGACTAGCCAGACTACAACTTGAACTGATGGGTTGATCGCCGCAACTGGCAAAGATACAAGTAGAATTGAACGAGGAATTCAAAGAAAAAAGAAAAAAAACTTCACACAGGGCCAGACTTAACACATCAGAGGGTGGGCTAAACCAAACAAGCACACAAGCTAAGAATGAAGCTTTCCAATCAGGGAGAACACAATCTAAACAAGCTTAGAGGCAGAAATGAAGAGAGCAAGACACACTGGTCGATATCTATGGTAAACCCTAATCTTTAACTACAGGCATCGGTGTGACTGGCTAACTGACAAAAAGTGCCAGAATGGGGTTGGCATGACTGTTCCTGAGTATATTGCGTCATTCAGTGCAACTGTAAGTGAAATAAGTGTGTTGGCTGAGGATACAAGGAAAAAATAAAAAATAAAATTCAAAGGCTAAGACCAAACTTGCTACTGGAAATTTCAAACCTAGAGTAGATAGAACTAAAGGGAAATGGTGATACTAGAAAAGTTCACAAAAAAACATGGAATTACAAACAAGAAAAAAGAAGGATTGGTTCCCCAATGGAGTTGCCAATTTGTGGTGCAAGTAAATTCTAAGTGCAGACACAAACAATTCCTCTATCTCAAGAGAGTGGGTCTAGCCACAAACAAACGATCTATGGAAGATCTCCTTAGTCTAGAATCAAATAAGAGGGCCTACCTCTTAGTATGCTATTCTTCTTGGTGGCGATCCTGCTTCCTCGCTCTAGCTATCTTCTGTTTCCTTCCTTCAAACACCTGAAACAAGTCAACAACAGCAAACAACAAACGTGATAACATACAAATTACATTCGGCCTACTTAACATGTCAAGAAACATTAAGAAATAAATATGTGAGATAACATTTCATGTAGGAAGTCAATTGATAGTTGCATCTATATTAGTTCAAGAAGATATTACAACCGATGTCTTAACGTTGTTGTTCTCCTCTTACATATCTAGGTTCCCACATACTTCTTCTAGCATCTCATGGATAGCCTCAACAATGGTAGTCTCAAGGCTCTTCCCTTTAGTCTTCACACCAAACCAAACTGACAATTCTCCCTTAAACACAAGCTAGAAAGCTACAAACTATGGGTAGCTTGTTGACTACTCCAAAATCAAAACCTTGGCCAAAACTTAATTAGGACTAAAATCTAACTTGTGCTTGGGAAAAAGAGAGGTTTATATAGCTTGGATGGATGGGATATGGTTCCTCTTTTCATGGGCGAAGGCCTTATCCCTTGGATTAGTTCCATCCTAATAGGGGAAAGGAGCCCAAACTGACCTCCTCAACTCCATCTGACCTAAACATTTACCAGACTTCCGATACAAAGCTTCTAGAGCTGGAAGCTTTGGCTCCATATTTAAAAAACTTTCCAAAAGAGGATTGGTGTCAATGAGAAAGGGCTCAGCTAATCTGATTGATGCTAGGAATAGTTGTAATCCCTTCATATCGGTATGAGGAGGACACGAGTGACTAGTACTAGTCTTGTAAACTAGGATAAACAAAATATTTTTGGGAAATGATGCAAAAGGGAATTGATCTACTCATGAAGAGTGAAACAATGGGAGTTTCTTCATGACACCAAAGCATGTCAAGTACACTGTATAGGTCCTCCAGGATCATGGACAGGGAGTATAGGGACAGTGACAAAATGTTGTGTAACAATAGGTTCCTTATTGATGTCCAAGATACTACTGTTGGTTGAGAGTCTTTCTAGGAGTGATATGACTACTTCAGAGTGGCCTCCTAAGTTTCCATCACCCCCCTACCGATGAGAAAAAACAAGATTACTGATTTCTATTATGTGTGTATGGGCTGCTACAAGAGGAGGTTTTCTTCCTGTAGCAATCCTCTCATTTGCCTCTGGGGTCTTCAAGCTGCATGAGGGTGATCAGAGAAGATGTAATAGGTCTTGAGGACAATTCCAAGATCTTAAGGGAGTAGTGTAGACTTATAGAAATGAAGATGATGGCCTCTATGTGTTTTTCCAAATTTTTAACAGAGGTAAAACAGAGTGGAGGAATCTTAGTGTAATATATATATATATATATATATATATATATATATATATAATATATATATATATATTAATATATATATATAATATAAGATATATCTATCTATCTATCTATCTATCTATTTATTTATCTATCTATCTATTTATTTATAATAGATAGATAAATATAGATAAGATAGATAGATAGATAGATATATTAATCTTATATCTTATATATTATATAATATATATAATATATATATATATATATATAACTATAAATGGGATCGATAGTGATATATGGATGTTGGACCACGGTGGGGGACCCTTATTCATCATTTTCAAGGTTGTGTTGGGTTTTCCTTTCCCTCGTATCTCCCTTCTGTAGCTTTTCAGAACCCTCCTATAGCACTATAGGACCTTCCTGTAGCATTTACAGGTCCTTCCTATAGTAGTCCAAAGAGGGAGTGAAGCTTGAATTTTGGGCTAATGGGATGGTGGATTGGGGTGATCACATGGGAATGGATGATGAATAGGGAGTGGATAGATGGAGGAGTGAAGGGAATCTTGAGAATTGTGGCCCTGTATCCATGGAATCTTCCACTGTCTTTAATCTTGCAAAATGACAAAAAAAATAGCAGACATGGTGTAGATCCATTTCTTATGTTTTTCTCTGTTTGTTTTTTCTCTTTTTTTTAGACATGTAGGCTACCTCAGAGGAGGTTTTAAACCTGTATGCCTACCCTAAGTTCCCTAAGAGAGGTTTTCACCTAGGGATATTTATTATTTTTTCTCTCTTTTTTTTTGTGTTCTCCTGGGCTGCCTCAGAGAGGTTTTCAACCTAGGAGTTGGCCTTAGATGCCTCATAAATTTTTTCATCCACACCTTCTTTCATTTATAAAAATATCTAGAAATGATGTGGACTGGAAGCTATGACACTTCCAATCACATTGACTTCTCTGCTAATTGCACTGATGAATTATTCCTTAGACAAAGGTTTTATGTATACCTTCAGCCTATAACCATTAACAAGCAAGGGAATCCCTTCATCATCAATGGTCTTGATTTGAGTAGCTCCATTGTCATGACATTTTTCTATCAGGTATGGGCCTAACTATCTTATCATAAGTTTTCCTTTGAAATATTTCAACCTAGAATCATATTATAATTCCCAATCCCCTTCTTGAAATACCTTTTCCTTAATATTGCAATTGTATAACTTCAGTGTGTAGGAGGGCTTGCATTCTGAACTCATCCAAGCCATTAAATTGGAGAAACCTCTCATGTTGTGCTTTGGTGACATATAAGTCTAATTGGGCTACCATTCTCAAAGTATTATACCCAAACTCAATATAAAGAAGAGCTTTCTTTCCATAAACTAGGTCATATGGAGTGAATCCAGTAGTTTCCTTCCAAGTGGTGTTATAGGCCCAAGTGGCCTCCACTAATCTATCTGCCCAATCTCTCCTACTACTACCCATAACCTTGGTGAGGATGCTCTCCAATTCCCTATTTGTAACCTCTACTTGCCCATTTTGCTAAGGGTGATAGGAAGTAGATGTTATGTGTTTGATATGATGTTGCCTTACGATATTCTCAATAAAACGTGATGTGAATTGAGCCCCCTAATTGGTGACTATCTCCCTGGGGTACCAAAATTTGTAGAATATATTTTCCCTTAATAACTTAGCCACTTTCTTCTTCATTTTTGCTTTGACATCCTTTGTCTAATCCCACTTTTTCAAGTAACCAATGCACACAATGATGTACTTTTTCTGCCCTAATGTTGGGTTAAATGGACCAATGTGATCCATGCCCACTTGTCAAATGGTTCTAAGGGCACCTGATGTTGTAGGGGCATTTCACCCCTGGGTGTGGTTTTTCCCATCCTTTGGCACTGATCACATTTGTTGGTATGCTTTCTTGAATCTTGGTGGAGATTGGGCCAATAATAGCCAGCTTGTAGATGTTTGATATTTGTTCTATTAACAGAAAAATGACCTCCACAAGACCCATCATGGTAGGGTGAGAGGATGTCAAAGAATTAACCTTCCATGAAACATGTCCTTAAGATATGATCTGGCCCTAGCTTGAAGATATTTCCCCCAATCCAAGTTAAAGGGGAACTTTTCCTTACAAATCTGCTCTTCTCCCTAGATGACATATTTGGGGGAAATATTGTAGCAACTAGGTAGTTGGCTATGTCAGAAAACCATGGGGAGAGAACTGATATAGAAAATAGGTGCTCATATAGAAGTTGATCTTCGACCATGTCTTCATCACCTGCAGGCAAAGCAAGTCTAGAAAAAAAGTGTGCAACTACATTTTCTTTTCCTAACTTTCCAATGATAGTTAAATCAAACAGTTGTAACAATATCAAGCATCTAATAATTATAGCATTCACATCAGGCTTACTCATCAAATATTTAATAGTTTCATGGTTAGTATGCACAAAATTTTGGTATCCAGTGATGTAGTATGTAAATTTGTTTAAGGAGTGTAGGACAACTAAGAGATATTTCTCAGTTATAGTGTAGTTCAACTTAGTCTTAGATAGATTTTTAGTAATGAAATAAATGGAATAGGGTAACTTATCATCTATTTGTCCCTAGGTTTCCCCCGCAGCTTTGTCAGATGCATCAACATGGATATGGAAAGGCATAGCCCAATTGGGAGCCCTAAGTATGCGTGCATTGGTTAATTTATCTTTCAAACTCTCAAGGGCCTCTTTGCAATTACTTTTCGAAAAGAATTTTAAGTCCTTGGCCAACAACCCAAACAATGGTGAAGCCACTTTACTAAATTCCTTGATAAAAATCCTATAATATACAACTAATCCCAAGAAAATCCTAACATCCTTTTGCTTTTGAGGAGTAGGGACCCATTTGATAATGGAAATCTTGTTTGGGTCCACTTGTATTCCTTCCTGAGATATTGAATGGTCAAGGATAGTCCATTCATTCATTAAGAATTCACATTTCAAAGGACTAAGTCAAAGGTTCATTTCAATGCATTTCCTTAGGACTTTTCCTATATTAGTGAGAGCATCCAGGAAGTCACACCCATATGGAGTGAAATCATCTGTGTACATCTCCACATTGTCATGCACAAGCTCAACAAAGATGCTTGGAACTACCATTTGAAAAGTGGTAGGGGCATTTCGTAGACCAAAAAGGAGGACCCTATAAGAAAATGTACCCCAAGGACATGTGAATGTAGTTTTTTCTTGATCTCAAGTCGATCTGGATCTAATCGTAACCACTAAATCCATCCAGGAAAGAGAATAGCTTCTTCCCTACAAGACCATCTAAAATTTTATCAAATAAATGTGAAGGAAAATGGGCTTTATTTGTGGCTTTATTTAATTCTCTATAATCCACAAAGATCCTCCACTTCCTATTCTTCTTTGGTACCAAAAATAGAGGGGATACCCACTCACTATCTGAGATGGGGTATATGAACCCTGCATCCAACAACTTTTGCAATTCTTCCTTTACTATGTCCTTGAGGAATGAATTCATTATCCTATTAGGTTGGCACACAGGTTTGCATCCCCCCTTGATATAGATGTGATGATTACAAACCGAAGGATGCACCCCCTTCATTTATTCATAGTTCCATGCAAAGGCATCTAAGTGTTCTCTCAGCAATCTTGCACAATTTCTCTTCTTAGTTGGTTGAGAGAGAGGGGTTAATATTCAAGGTTCTAAATGGTCCAAATTCTACAACTTTGACATGGGCAGGACTTGGGTCAACTAATCATAACTCATTCCAAGGAATACTCTCAGACTCTTTCACAAACACATCAAGAGGCATGGCATTGGGGGGTTAGTTCTAGAGGATTTGGTCAGTAAGGTCATCTTCATCAGGTTTCCCCCCTCCTATAACAACATCTAGGGTATAGATTGGATGGGATGTTGTATGATACACTTCATATTCCTCCTCCTCTTCTAGCCACAAGGGTAAGTTATGCTTAATAGGTGGCTTAGCATGAGGATACAATACCAATTTTTTGGAAAAATGCCCATTCTTAATGGTCATGTTCCCTGCCTTGCTAACTAATGTAAGCATCAACAATAGCTAACCATGGCCTTACCAAGATGAGAAGATAGCCATTGAATTTCGTTTTGGTCTAGTGAACCAAGAAGTCAGTAGGATACTCCTAAGAGTCAATAAACACCATTACATCCTCAACAACTCCCTTAGTAGCTACTGTGGATCTATCTACAAGTTTCAACACTGTAGTGGTCTTTCTCAAGGCCCCTTTGAGGTTTATTTTTAACATGATTTATATAGTCAACACATTGATGGGAGCCCCAATATAAATCAAGGTATGAGGGACAATGATGCCATCAATGTGCACATCTACTACTAGGCTTCCATGGTCTAAATAGTTTAGATAAATCACTCTCCCCAACATCAAATTAGATAATTGAAAAATAAGATTGATAGTGGGTGTGTTTCTTTTTCTCCTATTAGGGTGTTTGAAACATTTCTCCTTGATCATCTTATTATAGATGGGAACATCCTTAATAGCTTGGAGGAGGGGTATTTTAGCACACAGATTCTTCAATTCTCCCGAAATTTCAGTCTCTTCTGGGGTGTGCTGGCTAGGATGGATCAATCTCTCGAGAAAAGGAGGTGGATTTACTTGAGGGGTACTCTCTTCCTTTTCTTGTTCAAGTTCTTTAGGTGGAGATGGAGGTTGGTTATCTCAAAGCACCCTTCCAGACCTAAAGTTTATTTCATGGATCTCCATAGCATAGGAAGGGTAAGATGTCTCTCCATTATAGAACTATTGTGTTTTCTTATTATTCGGGTTCGAATTGGGTTGAGCAGGCATCTTAGGTTTCTTGGGTGGAGTAGGATAAGTGAGTTGTGATTGAGGTGGAGGTGGAGGTAGTAAAGTAGGAGGTTGGTTAAGTTGAGTCCACAACCCTTTTGATGGGTTATTCCATTAAGGAGGTTGAGAAGCATATGGCTAAAATGGTTGATTGAAAGGTTGGGGAGGATATTAAGGAGCATAAGGACAAGATGGATGTGTATAACATGATGGATGAGGGGAAGAGTACCTTGGTGGCAAGGGTGCATTCTAGTTGGGATGGTAATAAGAGTAAGATGCACCTTGAATTCCTTACTAGTATGGTCAAGGTCCTTAAGGCTTGCTTTGATTTATAAAGAAGAGTTTCTTAGCCCCACCTTGTTCCCCTTCACATACAATTTTTAAACTAGGCAAAGAAGGGAATTTATCTATGGCATGGTTATCCTCATAGACTAGGAATACCTCTATGAAATTTAATGGGCATTCATTTCTGGGGTGCATTCTAGTGCATTTAGGGCAGAAAATAGCTAGGGATCTATTTGCTTCCTCTTGTTCCCTCTTGATCTAGATGGTATCCATTTGCAAAGAATAGGTACACAACATTTTACTTTTAAATTCTTCCAACATGTTTCCAATCTCATTCTTGATGGATGTTGTGGAAGGAGAGGCACTTATCAAGCCTTGATTAGACCTAGCCTTATTTATAGTAGCCATAGAGTGATTTTTTAACATTGTTTTGATGTCATTATAGGATAACTGATAGAAATATTTGCTACACAATATGTTGATGGTTTCCAGCATGTCCTCCATGATCCCTCAGAGAATAACTATCTTGTGTGATTCAAGATCAAGGGTGCATATGGACCTCCTATAACCGAGTTGAAATATCCCCTCATAGTCCTCTATGGATTCATCAAGTCCAAGAGTCATTCTAAACATTTATTCCTTGGTTTATTTGGACCTACAATAGTCCCTCTACTTGTTGTTAAAGGCTTGTTACATTTGAGCCCAGGTATTGATGTTATCCCCAGGCAGACACATAAACCAGCACAAGGCTACATCCTTAAGGGTAGATAAGAATAACTTCAACTTCTATTCATGAGAGGCAGAGTCATAGGTCCTACAAATAACAACAAATTCAAACATAAAGGTATCAGGATCCTCAGAAGATAATCCATGGAAGTGTGGAAGGCCATTAAGGTTGATATTCTTCATTCTAGCCTCTCCATTATTCTCTTTGATAGGAAAAACCTCATTGTTCCTATTTTCAACCATGGTTTGGGTAGGTGAAGTGGGTTCTTCTTCTTCCCCAATAGGTTCTTCAAACATTACAAGTTTCTCACCTAGAGGGTATTCTAACTCCCATGTAGCTAGAGAGGGAAGCTTTCAGTCATCAAAGAAGAGTGAAGGTTGACTGTTTGAGGGTGTGGGGGTGTTTGGTAAGAATTTTCCTTGAGTATCTCTATTCCTACAAGGCATAAAATAAAATTTTCTCTTTTCCTTTTATGTTTGTTTTTCAAAACTGTATGCAAAACAGAAAACAATGTTGAAGCATAAATAACCTCTACCTAGACACCTCCCCGGAAACGGCGCCAAAAATTGGTGAGTCCTAGTATTTCACCAAGAGTGTTGCAACTCCCAAGGGCTCCACAACTCTATTTATCAACCCAAGGTTCTACAAACATTGAGGTGACAATGTTATACACACAGTAGATGGGATTCTACTCATGCCACCCTCAACTAGGACATTTTCTGAATAGTCTTCGAAGAACATTCTTCCTACTGGATTAGAAGGGAAAGAAACTAATGAAGGTGAAATTTATAAGCTATCTCTAATGATAAAAATGAAAATTATTTTCTAACTTCAACTTGTGAATTTTATTGAATCAATTCATGAAAAGGTAAGTGTTGCACTACTTGCAGAAAGCGAACTACATTATCTTGCAATCAACCATCTAGATACCAAATCTAGTTGTAGACAAGAAGCTAACCTACCAAATCATAACTCAAGATTCCATGCATCATCTTTCTAGCTCACACTTGCATATAAATCAATGTTTTATTTCTACCAAATTTGTGATAAACAAACTAACACTATTACATTTTGTAGTAAAGGAAAAGGATGGTTGGAGTGGCCTAAGTACTTCCCCTGATTATGGAGTCACATATGGGGTTCAAACTACTTCTAAAATAAGTCAAAATTACATCAAAGGTCAAAACAGGTGGAGAAATAGGCTTCTATAGGTATGCTATAGGTGCCCTACATTGCTACAAGAAGGCCTATAATTCTACAAGAATGTTGCCAAGAAGGTTTAGTAGGTAGGAATAATGGGTTAAAGGGATGGAAAGGTGGATGGAGGATGAGTTAAATGGATGAAAGGTGAGCAAGACCCCTAGCCAATCTTAGAGCCTTTGGAAGGCTTATTTTTCAATAGGAGAGTTTCTCATGGTGATCTAAGAGGATGATCTCAAGAACATAACTTTGATGACAAAATTTGGGCTTCATAAAACAGGGTGAGGAAGTCCAAGGAGGTGGTGAAAGGCCTATTTCTTGCAAATACAAACATCCCTATAACATCACATGCATATGCCTTTTTATCATTAACAAAATGAAACAACTAATAGTGGAAAAGGTGAGTTGAATTAAATGCCATCTAATATGTGCCAAAAACTTTTATCTGGTAAATGAATCAACTCCTAAGCTATAGTAAGCACATGGAAAACAATATGACTAACATATACCTTCTTCCAATAAATCATAAACATATTATTTTTGGACTGTGATTGTAGATCCTTCCATTCATGCTCCCATGGGAGAGATTAGATAGAGGTTGAAATCATAAGATTTTGAGGGGCTATTTTCTAATGAAATACAAAAAGATAATAAACACTCTGAACTAAATAAATACCAATACATAAGAGGGACCTAATCCACTGGGGTTGGGCCCAAACATAAGAGCCTCAACCCTCTAGAACTAACTCAATGATTAATCAATTAGCAAATTCTCCTTATCATTGAATCAATGTCAAATACATCACATAACTAGTAAAAAATAACAGTGCCAAGTGCTTGAGCTCGATAGCTACTTAGCTAGAAACAAATTTTGATTCCTAATTAGCTCTTTTACATGTTTATTTATACAAGAGGGTAGCTACTAGAATCTCCCTAGAAAATATGAATGTTTCTTCCATAACTTGAGATTAGTGGATCTTGATCTTCATTGACTGCACTTTCTTGACTACCAATTACCTCATATTACTTGGTTGCCAATGACCTCGAGCTAATGAGAGAGAGTGTGGTGATATTCAGCTGATTGAAGGACTTAAGAAGGTGGAAAACCTCCTATAATATCTACGTTGTCTACTCCAAGCCCCTACATGTAAATTATCTCAAAAATGCTATGTTTCCTGGAATTAAACCATATTAGGCCACATGACACAGCAAAACATCTTTTACCCCTCTCACTAAGCATAATATAAGAAAAAATGTAAATAAATGTGAGAAAGAGATAGTTCTAAAGCTGGAGGATGGAATTATGACCCTTATGATGTACCTATTGATGAGCCTCATCATCAGTTCTTACCATTTTAAAAATAAGGCACACCAGTAATTTTTGTAGTGTTAAGATGAATTATAACAAGTGTACCATGCAATTATATATATATTTATATATATATATATATATATATATATTATATATATATATATATATATATATATATATGCATATTCATATGCGAAATTTATATATTGTCACAAGGGAGTACATATCAATAAAAGCTTCACAATATAGTTTCATCTTAAGCAAGATAATAATTCCCCCTATCTTTATCCTTTAGTTTCATAGGAAAGTATGTACAATATTTGTAATGTATTTTCAAACAATTGATTAGAGAGTTGATCCAAAGTTGAGATGGGAGTTGATACAAAAACCTTAATTAATGAATTGAGAATTAATGAAGGAGGTTCCTTTGCATGTTCTTTGATATCCTCTATTTCCTATGCGTTCATCACATTCGAGGTAGAATCATATGTGTTCATCGCATCCTAGGTATATTTTATAAAATGAAGGGGATGATATTCTGAAAGATCAATACTCAACATAAGAGAGTCAAATAGAAAGTTTGTGGAAGGATGATACTGCATATACTCCTATATCATATACTTTAGGGAGTGTAACCTATGGTTGATTTGCAGGAGAAATCCCATGACTATATCTAGGTTTAGAGTGACTTAAAACTTGATCAACCATTCGTTAACCATCGAGATGCCTTTATTTAATTTTTGAATGTCAACCTCATGGCGACTCACGGAACTATAGGTGGCTTAAAACTCCATGTAATCCATGAGTGTTTGAAAATCATATAACATAAAGAGGATAGATGACTAGGGGAACATAAATATGAGAGACAATTCATTAGAAGAATTCCAAAATATGATTAATTGAGATACGAGGAACATTTCCTTGGAAAAATATAGAAGAAGAGACTCCATGATTATTTTCATCATAGTCCTACAAGTACAACTCTGTGGGAAGTGATAGGAGGTATAATAAACTCTAACTAATCAATGAAATGATACCATCTGAGAAGGTGGAAAACTTATATGATTTTTGAACGTGATGTGTTATGAAAGAATGATAGTGGGTCATGCATGACCTCATGCAATCTTATAAAATAATTTCAATTTTTAATAATATATGAAATTCGTGTGTTTTCTTTATAATGCACTGAGACAAATGTTTTAATTGAAACACGCTAGGGTTATCCATTCTTTGGAATCACCAACATATTGTGATATATATATATATATAGTTATAGATATAGATATAGATATATATCTTAAAAGTGATATTTTAATATTTTTTAATTTAGTGTTAGCGCTTCTATATAAGGGAGGCTTAGGAAACTTAATTATATACAATGAATTAGTGATTTAAAAACTATATTTTCATATTTTTGGTGCTTCTATGTCCACATGGCCTAGGGCATTAGTTACTAGTAATGCACCAGGGTGTTAGCTACTAGTAACACAATGAGGCATTCATTACTAGTAACACATTGGGTCGTTAGTTTCTAGTAACAAACTAGGTAATCCACTACTAGTAATGCATTAGAGCATCATTGTGGTGGTGCTATGGAAATGTATATATAAGAGAATCATCTATTATGTTTGATGTGTTCTTATTATGCACCCTAGTGTGCTTTAGTTTTTTAGAAGCACTGGAATATTCTATATAAATATATACTAACTTTTATTTTAGTATTTTTTTATAGTAGTAATTGATATCGATGTGACCATTAGGAAAAAGTGTGTTATGTCAGTTAGGGCATTGACACATTTTTTCCAACTAATGTTGTATTATAGAAAATCCTCTGCTAAAACCTTTGGCCATCAACCTACACTACTGAACTCTACTATAAATAATGAATGTATTATTTTTTTTTGGGATGTTCTATAAAAACCTATACTACAAGATATTATCCTTGTAGGGAGTGCCTCTACCACCTCTATTTATTGTGCTTACAATTTGTCTTTTCATATGTTATTAACATCATTTTATCTTCCAACGTTTATTCCATATATCTTTTTAGTAATTCTTTTGTAGCTATATTGAAAACTTGGAAGAACTTGCATTGAATTTAACATTAATTTTATCACCATATTTAGCACATAGTTTAGTGTTATGTTTCCTGAATACCTAAATAAAAATAAGGGAAAGTTTTTAAAAATATATTTAAAAAAATAATCCTTATCATTGTGAGGGTATTTCTATTATTTTAATTAAAATATCTTAATTTATTTAAAAACTCCCCTTAGAACCTACTCTCTCTTTCTTTTCTCATTTCCTTTCTTTATCTCTTCTTGTCTCCTCCCTTTTTGCTTTCTTTCCTTTCCTTGGGTTTCATGTGTTAGGGTTTCATTCTCATGGAGGCTAGGGTTTAAATTTCATGGAGGAACCTTCATGAGGAAGGTAGTGGTTTCTCCCTTTCCTTCTCTTCCTTTCTTCATATTTAACATTTATTTTATTTTAATGATTTACTATTGTTGACTATTACATGGAGGCTAAGGTTTCATGGAGGAACCTCCATCATGAAGGTAAAAAAATTTTCCTTCAGTTATTCCCCTTTGATCCTCTTTACTTTTCTTTTCCGTTATTGATTTTATAATATATATATTTTTAGGTTTTTGTAGGTTTAGGGTTTTATGCATGGGGGCTAGTATTTCATGGAGGAAGCTTCATGAGAAAGATAATGGATTTTTAATTCCATTTTCCTCATTTCTTCCTGATTTTTGTTTAATGTTTAATTTTAATTTCCCTTATTGATATTTAAATGTTTATTGTCATTTGATTATTCAATGTTTAATATATAAATAAGAAATTTTTGGCATCTTGGATGGTTTATTTAATCAGATATTCAATTCATGGGTGTGGCCTAAAAAAAGCCTTTGCACACCTATAAGGAATTCTAGGTTCAAATCCTCACACCTATCTACCTTTCATTGCTTACTTTTTACTTAGTATTAAATGATTATTTTTACCTTAGGTTCACATTACTTACTTGTTTACGTACATAGGTTAGGCAATTTTTTGCTTATATAAGTGTTGAAGCCTCAAAAATCACTGCAACAACATGTAGGAAAACCACCCGCTCGGGGAATTGAATATCGTCCCTCATCCATTTGGATATTGGCTCCAATTGGATATAATGGGACCGTTTCCAAAATAAAAATGTGATAGGATGGATAGGGTGTCAATTACCAAAAACCGAGTGATAGATGCGGTGGTTTTCAATTGAAATACATATGTATTTAACCTATTTATATATTACCGAGCTTTTACTTATACTTCTGCGATCTATAGTGATTAGCTTTTGTGTATGATAATGAAGATTAATCAAGCACTAACAGAAATGAAAAGCCTATCAATAATTGTTTTGATTAAATAGTTAATCAAATAATTGTCAAACATATATCGCATCAAATATCATTTAAACACTTGCTCATCAATGTATTAAAGATAATAGTCCAACCATTTTTAGAAGTGAATAAATACAAAACTGCATGAAAAGAGATACATATGACAAAAAAATTAAGCATAAATGGTTATTAATTCATAAACAAATGAATAGACAATTATAGAAGTACCTTATGCATATAACTATGTTCATGAAGTAAATAGCTCCAGTCCAGTCTTTTTCATTAAGATGGTTTCCAAAAGTACAAAAGTGCAAGCTTTCAGAAGCCTTCTTCACAAAACATCAAGACTCTAATCCAATCATTCTATTAGGACAAACTTTAAAAGTACATAAGTGCAAGATTTTAAAGTGCTTCTTTATAAAGTTCGGGACCCTTTCTTCAAAGACATGAAAGGGTTTATATAATAAAATAAAAGTGCAAAAATAGATATTGCATGAAAGTTATGAGGAGGTTTAAACAACTCTCCTTAAAATAAGTGAGAAAATTACATAAAACAGAAATGATTGAAATAACGAGCTCCAACATGTAATGGTGTATATTCTTTCATTCGTTATCTGAGCTCATAGATATCCATCATCATCTTGACTTTAGGAGATTGACCTGTCCTCATGCACAGTTGTCCTGTATATGATGCATCTGAGAGACTAGGAAGCATATGCATGGATGAGTGAGAAAGGCAGCGTAGCATTAGCCACTGGCTACGTCGCTTTACCAGATATCTCTAATATACTTCCTAGTCAATTTTTTTAGTTGTTTAATCACCTCTTCTACTTCTCTAAAATTTTCTTGCTAGTGTGTTTCTAGGGCTCTGATATCGAGGAGACTCCTAAGTGGGCATTCCTGTATGAAATTAGCATTGCAAAAATTATCATTGATGGTTTCAATTATATTCTTTGTAGCATCAGTTGCCCTTGAAACCTCTCTTGCTGCTTGCTTTTGTTGAATATCCCAATGAGTAAACAAGATTTCTTTATGGGATTCCTCTATCCTGGGAAGGTTTGCTGCTTTTCCCTGTAGAGTATCCTACAATGTTATGTATCCTGAAATATTATCATCAATCTCATTAAATTTGATCCTTAGATCGGATGCTTAATTCATCAGTGAGTCACTTCGCTTGCACATTGGATTGATGACTAATAGCTTCTATCTGAATGTCACATGTTGCTTTGATAATAAGGAATTGAGTTCTAATGCTTCTCTTATAAAATCCTCAACCTTAGGATTATATTTCAACTAATCCATAAAAATTTTCGCCTATTGTATTTGAACATCTTTGGCACTTATGTTTGCTTGATACTGGATTTTTAATTGGTCAAAACACTGTTGTAATTGTGCGATATGTTCCTTCATTTGATGGTCTACATTTTGTCTCTCTTCAGCCAACTGCTTCTGTAGTTGTTGTATCCTTCCGTATTTCTCCCTTACTAGTTGTTTGACTTCCACTGCCTTTTCAATAGTAGCAGATGCATAAGCACCTCAAAACTATGATAGTTTTGTCAAATTGTATGAAGGATCCATAAGAGTATCCTTCCACACTACATCCATGGGTTCATTATCAGGAATTACTGCTAATGATGCTTCTGTTTTCCTCCTTTTCCTCTGACTTTTTACTACATCTCGATGCTTAGGACTGTAAAATACATCAACAGGAGGAATTTCCTCCACTCTAAGAACATTTTTTGTTGAAGCAAAGACCGACATGATTTCAATATCTTCCATGGTGACAGATTTGTCAGTATCCCTATCAGTGAGCGAGATTTGTCTAGTTTTTTCGAGTGTGTTGATTGTTGTTTTAGTTTCAACACATTTTCCCCTTGCTATCCTCTTAGTTGTCGATCAAACTATTGCCATGCCTCATCCAGTTGATTCTTTAAGGGGGTTTCATCAGTATTCACTTTAGTGGAAACATATTCCACTTCTTTGTCTGTTGACGCCTTTTTAGATTCCTTCTCAGTGTCCTTTTTAGGACTCTTCTCTGGGCTCTTTTCTGGGCTCTTCTCTAGGCCCTTCTGTGAGTCGTGCTCTGAGTTATGACTTGAATCATTTTCTGAACTCTATGTTGATTTCTTCTCTAAAGTATGTTCATAACCTTGTTTTGATTTCTTCTTTGAATTTTGCTTGGAACTATGTTCCGAGCCCTTTTCTGAGCTTTGTATTGAGCTCTGTTCATTTTCAGCATTTGGGTGAGGGATTTCTAACAGATCCAAAGGGACCTTTTGTAACCTTTTGCTCTGGTACGGGTGGAATTGGACTAACTCTTATGGGTCCAATGTCAGAGTAGCCAAATGTTGCACTTGTGAAAATGGCTCAGCTAACTCAAACAAGTCATCAAAATCATCATCCTCATGGTTGAACTATCTTATTTTCACTAAAGCAATGAAGTCCTGTGTAGCCTTATTGGGGTCAAACTGTCTACCAAGAATGGTGGAAAGCTTTAAACATGTAATGTGATCGATTTCAAGAACAACATTCTTGAAATCGTGTAATGCATAAACACCGAATTGGAGGGGAAATGAAGGCCAAAGAATTTTTTTAGATTCTTTTAGGGTGTTGGTTATCCCATCCCCTACAGTTTGGTAAGAAATTTCTCTAGCAAGCAATTTATCTAGTACATACCATGGGAGGACATGGGGACGTTCTATGCTTCCAAAGACTCATAAATAAGTAAATAGTTCTTCCCAAAACCACCTACCTATTGGTAAAATATCAATCTTGGCCTCATTAGATAACCTTGGGGGCCTCTTGTCAAAAATAGCTTGGTGGATGGGTAGCATAATTCCTTGGCAGAATTTGTAGAAATGGGTTTGGAAATTGGATTCCCACAAGATTTTGTGATATATTTGAATGGGGGTAGGATCTTGAATAGTCCATTTCCACCCCATAGTTAGGAAATTGATAGTGAAATAGACTGCATCCATAATGTAGGTACTCATAAAAATGGTGGCACTATTCTAGAGGTGACATATCGATGTTTTCTATATTCCTAAATTTGTAAGGAATATAAAAGATATTTCCCTAATCCATTATAAACAAGTATAATGCTACATCTATTAGGGAAACCCACTCAACAGAAAACTCGGTTGTACCGACATACCCAAAAAATATCCACACCATAGCTATGATATATGAGTAGGGAGCGACGAGAGGTGCTATAGGATACATACCTGATTTCTCATGTTTGTGCTTATTTGAATTGGACCTTCATTGGTTAATTGGGTATGATGGTTCCTTAGTCTCTACTGCGAAATGCTCGAGCAAGGTTGTATCATATACCTTCTATGGGTATGGTATATGATACATTCTCTTCAAGTCTTCTTCTCCGAAGGAACCAATAATTGTCTGCCTTGAAGTATGGAATGCCCTGTCGACAATTTTAATATTGTCTATTATCCATTTTACCATATCAGTGTATGGTAAAATCATAGGTCTAGTAGTAATTATGTGCAGGAAAGAACTTGTAGCTTGAAAGTGAGAGGCTTTTGAAGAGGTAGTGGCATATATTGTTGCTTTACTTTGAATTATCCTTGGACCCTTGCTTTCCAACAACTGGTACATGGATTCCCATGAGGAAGTACCATTATCGATAATGCTTGTTGTATCTAGGAATAATGGAGGAATTCCTGTTACATCAAATGTAGAATATTTTATGGCTTCGATGGGTTTCTTTCCTTTCTTAGGCATAGTCATCTTGCTACACAATTCTTTCTC
>APFE030301500.1:284893-341199 GCA_000404065.3 Pinus taeda
AAGGAATTTGAAGAATTCTGTAAGAAGTGTGGTATAGCAGGCAAGAAGACTACTCCATATACACCTCAGCAAAATGGAGTCGCGGAAAGAATAACAAAGACGTTGATGAAAGGGCAAGAAGCATGCCTCAGTGGTTGCCTGGGTTAGGACATGAATTCTGGGTAGAGGGAGTGGATACTGACATGTTACTTGGTCAACATGTCACCCTTCACAACGTTGGAGGATAAGACTCCCAATGAAGTATGGACTGGTTAGAAACCCTCTCTTTCACATCTGAGGGTATTTGGATGTGATGCATATGTACATGTTCCAAAGGAGAAACGAACCAAGTTGGATAGTAAATCTGAAAAGTGCATCTTTATTGGGCATAAGGATGGTTTAAAGGGCTATAAGATTTGGAAGCTAGTCACATGGAAGGTTGTGTACAGCCGAAATGTGGTGTTTAGAGAGGTAAAAGATGTTATTAAACATGAAGTCCAACCAAAGGAACCTGAGAAGATAGAGTTTGAGCTTAAGGAGGAAGAATCATACTCTACAACAGAGGAGGAATCAGAAGACGAAGAACCACAAACTCTGGGTGTGAGAAAATAAGTTCAAGAAAGAAGGCAGCCAGAAAGGTATAGTCCATCTGCTTTCTGTTCAAATTTTGCTTTATCTGTTAATAATTATGATCCCAGAACTGTGAAGGAAGTAGTAGATTCAGAGGATGGAAAACTCTGGAAAGAGGCCATGGTTGATGAAATGGCATCTTTGCAGAAAAATGAGGCTTGGGATCTAGTGGAGTTGCCAGCTAGAAGGAAACCCATTGGTAGCAAATGGATGTTCAAGAAGAAGACAAATGCAGAAGGAAAGGTGGAGAAATACAAAGCTCGGTTGGTAGAAAAAGGTTATTCCCAGCTGCTAGGAATTGATTTTGGTGATATTTTTTCTCCTGTTGCTAAGGTAGCTTCTATTAGATTACTTTTATCTGTTATTACTACTTTTGATTTTGAGGTAGAAAATATGGATGTGAAGACATCATTTCTTCACGGGGATTTGGAAGAAGAGATCTACATGAAGAAACCTGAAGGTTTTGTGGGAAGGGTATGAAAGAAATGGTATGCAAGTTAAAGAAGTCCATGTATGGGTTAAAACAATCACCAAGGTGTTGGCCGGATAAATCGATCTTGCGAACAAGACTGATCTCCCTAGTATTATCATAAGATAGTCTAGCAACAAACAGACAAACAAATCTATCTTTCTCTAGACATATATGATTTATAAATAAATACTATAAAGGTGTCAAGACCCTACCTTAGATCCAACGCTTGTTCGAAGGTTGTTTGAAAGAGTTACCTTTGAGGACCTGCAATCAAAAACAAGCAAACATTAAATAGCACCTGCATAGAAAATATCATAAATCATGTATATTATGGTGATCAAGGAATCCATAAATCAACAACTTATTGAGAAAAACAAACTTATTTGTATTAACTTTGAAGTAGAAGAACCTTACAACCTTTTTAGCCTTGATGTTGAAAAAGCTCTTCCTAGGGTCCAAAACAGGAATTTCCTTTACTTTGACAAGCCTTGCACTCTTCCAAATGAGATCATAGAGGTATGTAATCTCTCCTCATAAAAAATCAACTAAGAAGACTAAGTTCCAATAGCATTTCACCTCAAAAATATTCAACTTCTAACCTCCCAAGTAACCAACCCAACGCTTCTTTTTATAGTGCAGGGGAGGAGGTTACAGGTCCACCCATGAAGGGATATAATCCTCCTTCAAAGGGATAAGCTCCTCACATCAAGGGGTTAGCTCCTTAAGGTATGGGACACATGAACCTTAAGACAACGAACTTGCCACCTCAAGATTCCTTCCAAAAGCTTCTAGAAATGACTGAAAGTGAGTTTTTAGAATGTACTCACGCCTTTTTAACTTTTACAGGGGTCCGCACCCATAACACAGAGACAGAGCGGTCAGGTGCGTAGGAGACATGACCATTAGGTGCAGGATCGCAGGTAATGCAAAGAGAAAGTGTGGAACCAGAGTTTTAGAGACTTTTGAGGGATTTCTCTTATTTTCAAGGCTTGATATGAGGAACTGAGGCTTAAGACTTGCAAAGGAGGAAAGTATGAGTGGTAATGGACTCACACAGATTACAGAATGTCAATGTGACAATTTTTAGCGCAACACAAGGATGTGGTATCAGAAATTTGATACATTTATATGGGGACTTGGATTCACCACAAGCAAAGCAAATCACTGTGTGTCTTTTAAATTAATTGGTGACCATGTTATTTATCTGGTATTCTATGTGGATGATATGTTGCTAGTTGGAAATGACAAAGAAATTATCTAGGATTTGAAGACCCAATTGTCCTCCAAATTCGACATGAAAGATCTTGGTGCTGCAAACTATATTTTGGGCATGGAAATTAAGAGAGACCGGGAAAAGAGGAAGCTCTAGTTAAACCAAAGGAAGTATGTTGAGACAATACTGCAGAGGTTTAATATGAAAGATAGTAAACCGGTGAAGGTTCCTATTCCTATAGGTGTGAGGTTATCTATTGAACAATGTCCCAAGACACAATAAGAGGAAGATGACATGTCCTGTGTTCCATATGCAAGTGCAGTTGTAGCCTGATGTATGAAATGGTCTATACTAGACCAAACATTGCATATGCAGTGGAAGTATTGAGCAGGTTTATGTCAAAACCCAGGTAGGAGCACTGGATAATAGTGAAGCGGGTTTTCAAGTATTTGCGTGGTGCTAGTGATTATGGTTTGTACCACCAAGGAAGACCAGGATTGGACAAAGTGTTGGATATTCGTGGCTTTGTTGATGCAGACTAGGTTGGAGATCTGGATCAGAGAATATCTAAAATTGGGTATGTGTTTAACCTATTTGGAGGTGTAGTCAGTTGGATGAGCAAGAAACAATTTGTAGTGCCACTATCAACTATAGAGGTAGAATACATGGCAGCCACTCATGCAAGAAAGGAAGTCATGTGGTTGCAGAGATTGTGTTCAAGTATGGGGTTAGTACAGGTTGCTATAAGGATAGAATGTGACAGACAAAGTGAAATTTTCTTGGCAAAGAACCCTGCATATCATTCAAAGACAAAGCACATTGATGTTCAATATCACTTTGTGAGGGATATGATAGAAGACAAAAAGGTGTTGCTAGTAAAGGTGGACACTTTGAAGAATATTGCAGATGCATTGACAAAAATTATGAGCTCTGAGAAGTTCTCCTGGTGTAGGGAAACAATGGGAATTACAGGGCTGGATAAATGACTATCCTCTCTTGTGGCACCTTGTGGAAAGAAAACAACAAGTGGGATAATGTTGGGTTGTGTTATATTCTTTCCAAGACTAGCCCACATAGTTAACTGGGGGGTTAGAGGGGGGACAGAGCCCCCCCTTCATTGTGCCTATTGCGTAAAGGGGGGGTCACAGGGGGTTCGATGGGTGTAGGTAACCCCCCTCTATGGGGTCTGGGGCAGCGCCCCAAAAAATTTTGTTTTTTGGACCCTATATTAGGTTGGTTAGACCTACCTATGGTTTTCTGCATGATTTTCGCACATGGTTTTGGACGTGATGGTTTTCGGTCCATGGTATTCGATGCTTCAACATGTATAAATATGTATTGTAACATTGAAAGTAACATAATGATAAATCAAGCTAGTAGTCTCAATTTTGGGATCCAAGGGAAATCCTTGTGTATATATGTTTTATGTGTTATGCTCTCGCATTGTTTATTTTCTGTGTTTTAGAATTCGTATGCAGGTAATTTATGTCCTGGGTTAAAACCTACAAAAGTAGGACTAATTTTGAAATATTTAGAAAAGTAACATTACTTTTACCATAAAAAACTCACTTAATTATAATTCTTTTTATATCCTCCTATAGATGAAAATCCTTGTTTTTTGTATGAGTCATTAATTAGTTGTAAAGATAAAGTAGGGGGCTTTTACAACTTAGCATTTTTAATAAACTCATTTGTCACAGGTAGAGACACTACTACCAATAGTCGTTCATAGCCTTGACTGGGTTACCCTTTAACTATCAATGATTCAAAATCCCATCCATATAAGAGTGTAGTCTTTAAAGATAATTTCAAAAGTATATATATATTTCAATTTTTCTTTTTTATTTATTCACATTTCTTGTAACAATTTTTATTACCTAAAAGCCATTGTCCTAGTTTGGTGACTAGAAGTGATAATGTCATTCAATGGTTGTAATTGAACTGAACAAGCTAGCTCGTAATGAGACCCATTGTCTTAAGATTAAAATAACTATAAGCCATTACCTTGGTTTGGTATTCAGTATTGGTAATTCTGTCTATTATTTCCCTATGAACATGGGAAGTAGGCTCATGATGAGACCTCTTATCTTTTAAGGTTAATATATTTTTTAATTATACTCTAAAAATAGTAAAGTTAATGGATGTGGAGAATCATTGACTCCTTAAGAGTTTTGGATGACAATTTTAGAGTTGGAGATGCTTAGTTGTAAATAGTCTTTACTTTGTTAAAGATAACCTTTCTTGACTGATAATAGAATAAAAGGATTTTATAAAGTTGAGGTTTTAAAATAATTTACAACTTCAATGGGAAAAGAAAATTTCAGATTTTTGTGATACTTAGCTAATTTTCAAATGTCGTGATCATTTGCTTAAGAATTTCTACTTTCAAAGAAAAATATCAAAATGTTTCAAGAGATTTTATTAGAAAGCCAAAAGTGATGCTATTCAACATTATTTTTCTAAGAAAACGCAAAAAGTAAATGCAATAATGTTACAGTAGAAGATATAATCTTCTAAGAAAATATTTTTTTCAAAATAAACCCATTGACAGGGAGATACTCTCTCTTTCCTAATAAATCTTGCAATATGAATGTTGATGGGCCTACTTGTTCATCAATTTGAAATGGTCCAAGCAAAATTTTCTGGAATTTAGTATGCTTTCCTTTTTCCTCATGTGCCTTGTCCCATTTAAGGATGAGATCTCCAATTTGAAAAAAATTGGTGGAAAAAGAACTTGCATCAAAGGAAGATTTGACTAGTTGTTGATGGCGAGTATGCGTAAGTTTGGTTTTCTCCCTTTCTCCTTCTAGTTTAAGAATTTGAGACTACCTTAGTTGTAAAGAAGAAGATGGTGTTTTTTCAATAAATTGTACTAGGGCTAAAGAGGGAAGGGCTAGATTTGAAGGGATGATAGCTTCTTTCCCATATACTAGATTGAATGGAGAAGTTCCTATTGATGCCTTATGGGTTATTCAATATGCCCATAGTGTTTCAGGTGGAAGCACCCTAGGGCTTTGGGTTAGAACCCCAACAGAGCAGAAGCAAACTACAATAAGAAACACTCATACAGCTCAGGCAAAATGCTTATATAATCAATCTACGTAAGAGAGACCATACCTAGATTTCCTTCGTTTGAGTAGGTCCCGCAAGGTGCAGACCCTCTGCAACTCTTAATGTTCTTCAAACCTGAAAATCATTCAATTCAAACATACATAGCAGTATATAATTAAAGCATATTCATGAAATTCACTTTATATCATATAAACAAATGATTGATCATACATCAAAACATCATTCATATATGAATTAAAACATAATTTGATGGATAAACATAGTTAATTTCTTAAACAAGACGAAATTTCTTTTATTACAGTAAGATATAAATAACATGGAGAGAATTCACCTAAGTCTTCTTCTTCTGGCTCCAAGTGGAACCGTCCTCCGAATTCGTCCTATCCTAGCCTTCAACAATCTTCTTCCATAACCAACACCATGATATCTCAAGCAAAAGGAAGGATATCTATAATCAAGGAAACAAGGGTTTCTTGAAGCTTGGGGAAGTACATGAGGCACAGGGATTCATCAGACTCAGTTAGGGATAATCTCAGTATGATAACGCTATCTCTTCTCCTTCCTTAAGGCCTTCCCATAGAAGTCTATTTATACTTCTCCCAATTACTTTTTTAGTTGGGAAATAGTTGGTCCATGGGAAATAGGAGGTAATCAACAGGTAAAACACATTAGAACTCCACCCATAATTAAGGAAATTTAATCTTTTTTAAGTGTTTTAATACATATATGCAGGTTGGGTATTGACTGACCCACATGTACATGCTTTTAGGTCAGGGAAAAGTAGCGTACAGGGAATAATACACTATTTTAATATATTTAGACCAAGTCTAGAAGGAGGGATTTCCCTAGGCCATAAACCAAGCATCACAAATACCAAGAGTGATAAATGGTGCTATAACAGATTCCCCCTAATATATGAGGTCAGAAGGGGTACATGATGGCTGAAATGTATTAAGTGTATGGAAAGAATCATGTCGAGACTAAGAAGGAATTCACCAGAATTCAGCTTGCCAAGCCATCAAAAGAGATCAGAAAGAAACTGTTGTCTAAGGCAAGCAATCCCATGCTCAAAGAAAGTAAAGCATGTACGCATATCAAGTACAAGAGGATCCAATATGTATATAAGTATAAAGAATTGAAATTACATAATGGATCATCTAATCGTGATTGAAAAAGTACATGTCTGAATATCACATATAAGAAGATGACCAATGATGTTGAAGGATGAAGCTAATCACTGACATCAAAAATGATTCCAATAGTACCAAATGAACATGATGGAATAAAATGATACTACATCGCAATTTGGATGCCAGCATATAAGATGGCACTGTGAAGAACTGCAACATATAAGGTGGATGGTGTCAACTAATAGCAACATAAGCAACTGAAAAGTGAACTAAAAGATGTTGATGCAACCCAAGGTCTTCACCGACCCCCGTGGTAAATTTGTACACAATGGGAATGAATGATCTGAAGTCGACCACGTGAGAAATCATTTGATTACTGTTCATTGATGTATACTGTTAAAAAATGTGAGACTACTCACTGATAATTATAATGAGAGTCAAGGTACCCAATACAATCTAACAATTGCGAATAAATGAGCTGAAGTTGAACACTTGAAAGAATCTATCAATCAGGAGACAATGATGGTTTCCCACTCTTGATAGCGAAGGAATCTACCACTAATGATTGCAAACCCCAAGGTACTACCAAATGGACTTTAGATCTTTGTCCTAGAGAAAATGAGATGTAGTCGATAGGAAAAGATCCACTAGAAGGAAGGCATTAAGGCATCCTTCATCAATCTAGCGCGAGTGTAACCCATAGGCCAATAATGTGGAAGGAAACAGATGAAAATGATGTAGTGACCCAACTGAAGCACGTTTTCAGCGTACACAAGATGTAGCTAGCACACGATAGAAACCCTTTGAACCAACAAATAATGAAATTTGACACAGAGGTGAGGAATCCACTAATAGGGTAAAATGGAAACCAAGGCACTGCACAAATCCTAATGTATGATAATGAAAGCTAATGTTGAACACAAGGGAAACCACTCAGTCAAAGACCCATGATACTGATCGATGTTGAGCACAAGGTGACCTATCGATAATGAAAATAGCGCTAGGGTGCAGCTCTAGGACTACCCTCAGAGCAATATGTCGTAGTCAATAAAGACAAGACCTGCCAGCAAGAAGTCAATGGAGACCTTCTCAAACTAACACAAGAAAATGACCAATATAACTGATGTGATGACATACATGACACTAACAACTAGGGATGGTCGATTGAAAAATAGGTCAAGAGACACCACAAGGAGGCCAACTCAATTTAATTTCCCTTGAACAAAATCACAACGCAACGATGACTATATGGCAGCATATGATAACTCTGTATAAGTTTGTCATGCAAAAGGCATAAGAAAACTATCCATTTGATTGGAAGAGGTAACCAATCAGAGGAGTACTCACTCAATAACAAGGTTAAGGCTCACCTAAGTCAAACTAATTCCCACCCAAATGGAGGAGAGACTTTCTTTTGAGTGCTTTGTTCAAGGGAGAAACGACTAACTCTAGCTGCCAACAAAATACAGAAATGTTGTCTTGTTCCCACTCTTTTTTGTAATATATAATTTTTTTGTATTTTTCTTTAAGCTTGAAAAAGAATAAAATAATGCTATAGTACAGTGGAAAGAACGAGTGTTAGAGAAATAAATGATCTAGTTACTAGGAGGGGAACATTCCTATGTTCAATGCAGGGAGGAGAAACTGGTCAAGGACACTCAAAGGGATGTTCTTTCCACGGGTAAAATGATGTGTCAAGTTACAGAAGCTAAGTGATTTCATGGTTGATTTTTGCAGAAGACATGGTCAAATAAGTGGCTTAAACACAAGTCCAAGTGAAGCCGGCTCAAGGTCAAAAGGTGCAAATAGTCCAAATGCAATGCAGTAATACAACTCAACACAAAGGAGCCTCTAGGGTATAAGGCTAGAAATTAGCACGGAAGAAATGAGAATGTGTCTTCAACACATCATTCATGGTGGAACTAAAGAGGACTCCTGAGCCTACTCAGTATAGCAGCATGGGCAACCAATGTCAGCGAGGTTCTAACTAAGATGCCCATGTAAAGGATGGCTCTACCATTGCATCATGATTTAAAAATTAGCGAGTGAAAATGGTTTGCTAACCAAGATATGATGGGGTCGACCCTATGGCTAATGTATCATTGAATGGAGGCTAGTATGCAAGATGCAGCAGAACATGGTTTTCCCTAACCTAAATGCCAGTGAGTGAACGATACCTACCATGACGGCTCAGCGGTCATGGGACCGAACTAACATTTCGAAGAAGTCCCCAAAATATCTTGAAAAAACAACCCACTCTCGACAATCGAAGCCCACAGGTCAAAAAATCCATGAGACAATAATCAATTTTTTAAAAAATATTTTGCGATTTCAAAGTTATATAATGACTTTTGGACTCACAGTTTTTTCATTTATGTTTGAAGCAAAGAGTTGTGGAGCAAAACGAAGCAAGCTTTCCTCTAAACAATTGGACCATTCAAATCACCCCAAAGTCACTAGGTAATCCTCAAATCATACTTGTAATGATTTATGATAGTTTTTAGAAGTTTTCTCAAAGTTTTGACCATGGGAAACTATGCCCAAAAATCCAAATCTGTGTGCATGCGAGTTGGATGTGATCAACCCGCATATATGATGGCCCTACACATGACTATGTGTAAAGGAAACCCGCGTGTACACGAGTTAAAGTTTTAACATAAAAACTAATGGAGGGAAAGAGAGCATACCACTATTGATAATGAGGTAATGAATGACCAAAATGCACTAGACACTCTGAGAGGCTGTGGCTTATTGAAATTCTTCAAAATTCCAAATATGAAAGCCAGTACCCACTTGCTCAAACTTTTGATCCACTACTGAAGTGCAGAGGATGATGCTTTCATGGTAGACTAGATGCCTCTATGAATTGAGATCGAAGATATCTATTTTATTACTAGTCTCTACCGAAAGGGGAAGTCATGCATTCAACAGGCAGGATGAGAGATAGTCTTTTGGTGGAAGACTATGTCCATATATATTGTCCTGGACATCCAAAGAAGATCGGAAGTTAAATTCCAAGCAAACATGTGGAAATTTTATCGCTGAGAATTTTGCTATTTACCATTGCACGGGTAAATGGGTCAGCTTCCCTACATTAGACATCATGAGTATCTATGAGCCTGCCAGTGGAATGTCTTACCATGGTATTTGACTAGTGCACGCCTCTTCTGACTAACATGAAGAATCAATTTACCTCCATACAGAAGGGTCAAACGAAGAATTTTGGATATGGAACCATCTTGTTTTCATTCTTCTTTGAGAAGGTACTTGGGATACATCCCAAAGTATCAGTGTCCATCAACAACCCTAGAAATCCACGAATGGGTAGATGGACGGACTTGATGAAACACCTTGGAGGCGGGGACATGCTTAGAATGACTTTTGATGATGAGTTTTTCACTTGGTGGGATCAATAGATCATCGCAGTCGATGACTACCCATATGCCAGTATGGATTTCTGAGGAGATCCAAACTTAGTGTTACCACCAAATGCAGCATGGGGATACATAGGTAACAATTTTTTAAGTTTTTGTGAATTTTTTAAGATATTTTGGATTTTTTAATATGAAATGAACTTATAAAATATTTTTGATGAGACCAAATACTGAAAAAATAACCATGTTCCAGATGTGGGTCCAATGAGACCAGATGGATTTCCGAGGCATAGGCGTCGCAGAAGAGGGGCCGAATAGGTGGTAGCTGAGATAGAGAGAGTCCTATATGCTGTTTAGAGAATCTTAGTGAGACTAAATCACCAGGTACCTATGATAGCCATAGAGGATTTGCCTGGGGAGATGCAGCACCACGTGACTGGATCCAGATACTTTGATGTGTAGCCAACGCAGTGGTTAACTTTTTAGCCACTCATCCTGAGCTGGTTCAATAGATAGATCTATGTATCACTACACATGATTATGGGCATAAGCCTAAACTTTTGAGGGCATCATGTCCCAATTTTGTATATTATTTTTTGAACACTCCATCTATATACAGGCAATTTTATGATATATATACAAATTCAATTTTTTATGTTATTTAATTTGATGAATGATTAATATGCCAATCTAATTCTTGATTAGCAATAGAGTCTACTAATGAATTATCAGATCGTGGAATGTGAACATATGTAATATAAATAAATGAACGTTGCAACACTTTCACTCTAAAAAATTGGCGATATAAATAAGGATCGTGAACCTGATAAGTGTTATTTAACTACGACACCACCAATTGTGAGTCTAGATAAACTACCAATGAATAAATCCCATAAGATATTGCTTCGGATAGTAAATTAAGAATGGCATTTTATTCAGCAATGTTATTTGAAGTAGTGCCAATACAAACTCCCCTTGACACCATGAATTGTCCAGATGGATAATAAATCACCCAAGCCACAGAAGCAAGATTCCGAGTGTGCCGACTTGAACCATTGGTGAATCTGAAATACTCTGAATCATCCATAAATACCTTCCATAACAGATCAAAAATTTCGATATCACAAAATTCCAGACAAATATGTACAAAGATACAATATATATAAATAATTAATTGCTCGATCGAAGCCTAAGAAAAATACTTCTTAAGGTAGAGCCCATTTCTGGGCTCCGCCAGCTTGTTCCCTTCAAAATAAATTAATTCATAAGCCACTTTTTCCAAAACGCACTTGACTATAAAGGGATCATAGCACAAAGATTTTAACTTGCTTTCCCCTAAGGCATCTTTGTCTTGGTCATAGATTAAGACAAGGTTGCCTTAAAAAAAAAACCCGAGGGCGGACAACTTTATCATATTGAGTTTTAATCCTCTTCTTATGGGCTTTGTTTATTATGGTTGCATCTCGATGCTGCTCATCAAGATGTTCCAAATGAATGAGGCATTATTCGAGACTAGATGTCTCTGGAAGAAGTTCTATAGCTAGCTTAAGGGACAAAATTTCACATTCAATAGGGAAAATAGATTCCAACCCGTAAACTAGTTGAAAAATAGTAAAACTAGTGGCAGTCTTAATTGAGGTTTGATATGCTCAGAGTGATAGGTACAACATGATGTCCCAATTGGATTGACTTTTATCAATTGTCCTTTGCAGGATAGTCTTAAGGGACTTGTTCATGTCTTCCACTTGCCCATTGGCCTTAGGATAATATGGAGACGAATTCTCCTGCTAGAAGCCTAACTTGAGAGGCAATTTAGTCATCAATTGATTTTGGAAGTGACTGCCATGGTTAGTGAAAATCTCTCTTGGGATACCAAATCATCAAATAACTTGTTTGAAGAGAAACAAGGCTGTTGTTTCACTATCATTTTTGTAAGTAGGCATGGCATCATCCCACTTCGTAAAGTAGTCTACAGCCACAATGATGTACTTGTGATTCATTGCCGAAGGCAAATTACATGTAGTAAAATCAATGCCCCACTTCATAAATGGCCCGACAATGATAATAGGAAAAAGTGGAGCTGGATGCGCGTGCATTTTCCGAGTATAAATTTGACAAGGATGGCAACATTTGACTGCTTCAATACAGTGTTTGAAAATTGAAGGCCAAAAGTAGCCCATATGCAAAATTTTATGGGTTGTTGCAACATTGATAGTGTTGGAAATAATACTGAGAGGGGGGATGAATCAATATTAGTCAAATCAATAATATTTTTCTTTTCATACTCAAATTTATATATGCTACTTCAATGAAGGTAACCCACATGTACACGTAACTGTGTTTAAGGAAACCAGTGTATATCCAGCAAACTTATGATTCAGTTAATTCATCATATGATGATCTTTAATCTGTGCATCAATACTTTATTAAACATTAAACAATAACTATGTGCAGTTAATAAAAGAATGAACCATCACACATAAGAAACACACATGAACACCAAGATTTAAGGTGGAAACCAAATGTGGGTGAAAACCACCTGATGTTGTCATCTCTGTCTTCTTTTAATAATAGGAAAATATGTTTACAACATTGTACTAGTGTAGACTCATACCAGTACACAGGATTCTACATGTAGAAGGTTACTACCTTCTCTCATTCTCTAGATTTTACTAGAAGGGAGCTACAACCCCCTAGCTCTTGTACTAGCCGATATGTTTACTAGTACGTAGGTGCTGACATACAGAAGGCTACAACCTTCTCTCTTCCTCTAGGGACCACGTTTGATAATTTTTCAGACTGGATGCTTCTGGTACACAACAATACACATGAAGGCCTCGTTTCATCTAATTTTCATACTGGACGCATTATCAACATTGAAGCTCAATCACCACTACACTACAACCATCAATTACATCTGCATTAACCAATCATTGAAACTCAATCATAAATCTCTGAATCACTGACAATTGAATCATTGAAAGCCCATCATCACTAAAGCAAATCACAATCAATAATTCTAAACATTCAGTATACTGTCATCAAACTACATTCACCAAAACACAGAGCAGAACTCAGAATTCTACAACAACAGCCTGACTCAACTGTAACTTCAAATATCATATTACATAATGTATACGCTACTTAGATGTGTTGAACTAGCGTGTATACACGCTTTTATCAAATCCAACCACCATATGTGCCTCTAAATATTAATTCATAATTTTGCAGCTATTCCAGACTTCAGTCATACCCAAATCATATCATTTACAGAGCAACACATTCGTCAGTATTCAGATCTAAACTAGACATGATCAAACCATATAGTGATAATTCATTTCAAGTCTTAATATCTCGATCCATCATTAGATCTTATCCCTCATCAACTTCCAAGGTTCATCCTTGGTTCAGATCAAGAAAAGCACCATAAGCCAATAACCTGCATACTAGATCTCACACTTCATCAGATATTTGATACTTCCACACCTTGGCCTAATGATCTTCTCCTCCCTATATAGTTTTAGGCCTTTCTCAATTCCATGGATCAAAACCACTTAGGACCAATACCTTGGACCAAATACCTAGGGTCAATACTTCAAACCAAATACCTTGGACCAATACCATGGATCAAAATACCTTGGACCAAATACCTCAGACCAAAAACTTAGTTTTCCAACATATACACGTTTTTCCTTTTGTGAAAGTGCATGTGTACGTATACGCTACTTGTGTTCAGTGAACCTGCATGTATACGCAACTTAGTCAAGGTGAACTTGCATATACCTCTCTTGCTTTATTCTTTGTAGACTAATCTGTAATTCTTTGTTGTTGACATGTTGCACCGTGATCTTTCATCTGAGTGAGTTTCCATCAAGGACAACACCTATATCATAATGCCAATAGATAGATGACTGCCACAAGCTCCACTATGGTAATCATTAAGTACAGACTCGGTGTCTTTCAAAGTTAAGCACCACCTAAGGATTGAGTCAACCCCTCTGCGATATAATGTATCACCAATAATAACATATTTTTTGGCAAGGTGATGTAACTTTCGATGCTCATCTTTGGTGAAAGTAGGTGGAAACTTCAAAGTCTAGAGATATATAATGGTATCTCTATACCAGAATCTTGTGAGGAAATGAGCAATAAATGTTCATCGGAAAAAATTTTCCTCACAAATAATAGCTTCCTCACAAGGCAACTCCAAAATCAATTCCGCAAAAACTAATGACTTCTTAGATTTAGCTGGCAAGAATTTGAGATCGAACTCTTGCAAAATAACAATCCATTGGTTATACTTTCCCCCAATCACTCACCTAATGAGGACAAATTGAAAAGGATTGGCAACAACTAAGACGAACGTTTTACGCAACAAAAAGTAATGGCAAAGCCACTAGACAGCATGGACAACTGCCAAGGCCAATTTCTCTATGGGAGAATAGCGTAGCTCAGGTCCTACTAAGCCTCTAATCAAGTAGTAGATTACATGCTCACTGAGAGTATCATCCTCCTAAACTAGAACCATACCGATGGTTGATTCTACCGCAGCAAGATACAAAAGGAAATCTCTACCATAATCTAATGGACTCAATAATGGAGTAGAGGTTAATGCTTTTTTCAAAGCATCAAAATATTTCTGCACAAAATCATCCCATAAAAATGGAACTCCTTTCTTAAGAAAACGCATAAATCCAATGGTAATCTCAGTGTAATTTTCTATAAATATCCTCAAGCAATTCGCCTTTCCTTGAAGACTTTGAAGTTGACGAATGGAAGATGGGGGAGGCAATTGAATTATTGCCTCAACCTTTAAAGGATCAACACAAATCCCTTCAGTCAATACAATGAATCCTAACAGCTGACCAGATGTGACCACGAAAACACACTTATTCGAATTCAACTGGATTTTATAAAAACGACATCTCTCAAAGACTAACCGAAGGTGGCCGGGATGGTCAATTCTCTTGCTAAAACGAGCAGCTAACTCATCCAAGTATGCTTCGATAACATGTTTGATGTCATGGAAAGCATAAGACATGGCCCACTGAAAAGTATCTCCAGCATTTTTAATACCAAAAGGCATCTTCTATCCAAACGTGCCCTAGGGACAAATAAGGGTTGTCTTGTGCTGATCCTCTGGACGAATAGTAATTTTATTGTAACCAGAGAATCTGTCCATGAATGAAAAAAATTCATTACCTACCCATTCATCAACAATCTGATCAATAAAATATGTGGGCTAATTGTCTTCTGGACAAGCTTTATCTAAATCCCTAAAGTTGATACATACTTGGATCGTTACTTGCTTCTTATCTACTGGGACTAGGTTGGAAACCCACTCAGTTAGAGGAACGGGGTATATGAAACCTACCTTTAGCAGATTTTCAACTTCAATTTTAATAGTTGTTGCTTTCTGAGGATTGACTAGTCAAATTTTTTGACGAATCGGTTTGTGGTTTTTGTATGTCTTGATCTTATGTTGGACTATAGATGGATCAATTCGAGGCATTTCCTCATAAGACCAAGCGAACACATCTCGAAACTCTTTAAAGAGATCAGTGTAGATTTGAATTTCTTCAAAGGAACAATCAGCGCCAATGAAGACATGTTCTATTACGTTAGGATTCCTAGAGATGTTTATAGGTACAGTTCGTGAGATAACCGACATGTTACCTTCGACAGAAAATTGTGTTGGAGCCAAAGGGTTTGAAATTGTACAAACATCACTAGTAGATAGATTGGACAAACTAGATTCAACTTCACATAATGAAGAGAGAAAATATGAACGATGATGTAAATCCTCCCATGGTCGATCCACTCCCATCATTGCTTCCAAAATTGCTTCTTCAGATGGTAACAATGTATCCAAGCAATCTAGAGCTAAACAAGAATCGAGGGTCCAAGCCAAAGCTACATCGCCATCTAACTCCTCTTGTGAAAAAGGAGTGGGATGGTTGTCTACAGAGTTAACGATAGATTGATAACTAAGTTCCATTGTAGACATGAGAAATTTCATTCCACCTACCTGCCCTCCATCTAATGTGGTGGTAGATGAAGGTAAGGGCCAAGGGTCTAAAAAATAATGAGTTTGAAAGAACTCTTTCCGAGAAGGTCCCTTAGAGGATGAAATTGCATTAATTCTAGTTGTAGGAGGAGGGAGGTCAAAAATACCCATTAACAAAGAGTACATCCCAACTCCTAAATTCCCAATAGGTTGACAGGGATTCTCCACTAATGGAACGACAGAATCTGAAGTTGCATGGGAGTCACCTGGAGAATAGTCTAACTAATCAATTCTAACAATCCTCTCGTCACGAGGAAAATAGATGATGCAAAATAATGATGAAACAATGGCATCCATCTCATAAATCCAATTCTCTCCTAAGAGGAGGCTATAATCCAGGTTCACATCAACGATTTCTATGTCAATATTTACTACCTTTCCCCCAACATAGATAGGAAAGGTCGGGATAATTCCATGTGGCCTATGAGAATGTCCATCAAATGCCGTCAAAAGAGTGGGTGAAGGAATAGTTGAAGGTGATCATATGGCCTTCTAGCATGACATAGACATCACGCATGTGGAAGCTCCCTCATCTATAACTATCTAGAAAATATTGGTTTTTCAGTATGTAGACTTTATCTGGAAAGCCATATGGTGAGGAAGTCTCGTTTTGACATTCAACATATCAAAAGTGAGTACTAAAGAATTCTTTGGATCTACTACGCCAATTGCTAAAGGAAAAGCACTTCCCTGAGTAGGGCACAACTGGAGTACCTCCGATGCAGACATAGCACAAGGACTTTGAGCCAAATCTTCTACAATCGAGTAGTTCTGGGCTGCCCTAGCATTAGGATTAATAGTCGAGCACTTTGCAGAAACTTTCGGTATCAGAGGTATAGACTCAACAGGGGGCCGCTCAATATGAAGCAGTTCAGTGGCTTTGGGAATAGATTTGGTCTTAGATGTCTCTGATTCAACATAATCACATAGTGACGTCGATATGGGAGCTCATCATATAAACATTTGATGAGTTTTCCCCTTCCTGATTGTCCCCAGAGGAGGTACCAGCATTACAATTCGCGCTAGCAAGTAATTGTTTCCCTTGGGGAATAGGGTTAGTCAGAACAACATGGGAGCTAGAGGACCCTTGTTGCATTAATAAGCACTGAGCATCTTGCATCTTAGGGAAGAGATGAGTTAGATGATCTCCATTGCATAATTTGCATGGAAATTTTACCTTTTTCTTAGACTCCTTCCTATCCTCTCCAGCACCATTGCCAGGTTTGTTTGCATTTCCTTTCCCTTCCTGGTTCATCTTCTTAGCTCCTCCCTTCCTCTTCCCATCAGATTGTTTATTTCCTTTGGGGTTAGAACTCTGGACAGCATTTATAGAGGTAGGTTGGGAAGGTGTAGGTGTAGATGGTGTTGTCTTGTTAGGAGAAGCAGTTTGTAGAGACAAATGTTGTAATTGATTCAAAAGGTTCACCATGTTAACACCAATCAATCCAACTATACCATTGGCGTGGGGGCCTAGTTTAGGCTTGGATAAATTGACCTTAGATCTAGGAGCATAAGGCAGAATTTTGTGAAGAGTCCCAGACTAAGAATATATCAGTTCCAATTGTTGGGCTCAAAAAATAGCCTTCTCTTCTGAATAAACACCAGAAAGAGACATGTCCTTTAAGATCTCAGGTTTTAATGATTTGAGAAACCATTCAAGAAGGAACTCTGGTGGGATTTCATATTTGATAAGCCTTTTCCTCCTCCTCCATTCCTGGATGTGATCTGAAACGTGAGTTGTAGTGTCTTGATGAAAGTTAGCCAGAATTTCAGTTCCGGCTTCATATCAGACAGACAACTGAAAATGGTTCAAAAATATATTAGCCAAATCACAAAAATAATTATAGGTGCCCCCTGGCAACTCTATGTACCATTTAGCCACATTTTTGGTTAGGGTGCACTGAAATGACCTCAACTTGATCAAATCATCTATCAGGGAGTTGGATGAGCACAATAAGTGAAATGTGGTTACATGGTCTCCTGGATCTTCACCACTCTTTCCTTCAAATTTTGGGATATCCGAGGGAAGTTTAGTTCGGACCAAAGGCCAAGCCAGATTGTACCAAATTGGATCATTTGTCAATTTAGTTAAGTCTGGCAAGTTCAACGTGGCCGGAAAAGGAAGTCGTGGTGGACCTTAGGAATTCGATCCAGAGTGGGCGAGGTTCACAAAGGCCTAAAAAGAATGGCCTCGATTTTGAAAAACACCAGGTTGCCTAAAGTAACTCATAGATCCTACTGAACTAAAAGGTGGACCTTATGGTCCAGCAAAAATTGGAGTTTGACCAACTCCTACCGAAAATCCTCTATAACTAGTGAAGATACCCCCTAACGAAGTATTGAAAGGAGTTGACAGCCACTGATAAGGATTCCATGTGTTAGAAAAGGGTGGAAAATTTTGAAACGAATTAACTAAAGAATATGGCACATTCCCTTGTTGGCCGAAAAAATGATTACCAACTCCTATCCCACTAACTGCAGGGTTTATCCAACTCTAGAAGGGGTTACTACCTTAACTTGTAAAAGAAAAGGGCATTGACCCTACTGTCGGATTGGAATGTGGTATATGACCACTTCCAAAAGGGAAACCTTGAAAAGAAGCTGATCCACTCATAATGGATGTAGAGGTGGTTGATGGTATGTTCAAGGGAACTAAAGGAATCCCGTGAGATGGCATCCCATAAGGGAAAAATCCAAAACTGGATGCAGTAGTCTGAAAACTTCCACTTGTTGATGAAATGGAAGTAGATCCAAATATAGCCATGCTAGGAGTAATAGGAGGGATGGAAATAATTCCTCCTCCTTGTACAGATATGGAAGTCTACATGCTCAAAACACTCGTCATAGATGCCATGCTTCCAGCAGTGGTCATTGAAGGAATAGATGTATGTAAACCTGGACTTGAAATCCTATGAGTCGGAGTTCTGATGTACAATAGAATGTCTCGATGATCAGGAGGAAGAGGAGAATTCGAAGCCGCAACCAACTCTGAAATCTCTTTAACTTTGATATTATCTTTCGATTGAAAAAGTACTTAAGAAAGAACTGGCGTGTTCCTCTCTAACTCTCTACTAGTGCCAGGTCTATCTTGTGAATCAATGACCCCAAGAGAAGGATCAATCTTTGATGCACCTACTACCACTGGTTGAAAACCATTGGCAGAATCGCTCCTATGCCTTCTAGGAGAAGGCTCAGGACTCATAGATGACAACCCACAAAGTCTTCTAGACTGTCAAGATGGTCAGTGGGACACTTTGAATTATTTAAAAGATCTACTTAAAGACTCAAAAAATTATAGAGCTAGGTCGACTAGGAGCAAAGAACACTCACTAAAAAGTACCCAAAGATATCAGCAATTAAACAAATCTTGAGTATTTCCACTCTAGGTGATTAGGACCAGAAACCAAAATACAAGAAAGTTAATAACAAGGGCCTTCTAAAAATAGACTAGGATAATTACGCCCCAGGCCTACTAGCGAAGGTATCAGAGGTAGTTACACTGACCTCGAGACAACAGCCTTTGCTAGTGCAAGCCCCCTAGCCTTGCAAGGGTGCCCTCCAGAAGTACTACTGAACGTGATACAATGTCAACCTCAAGTGCCACAGGGTTCCCCTCCGCAGCCACTTGTGTGGTCCCTAGGATAGGAAACTATGGTCACCAACTCATATCAAAAGTTGGCCCGAACAGTCGTGAGCTGGGATCTGACAAGTAAGAGAGGGTGTAACTCTCGTCCTTATTTTCACTCACCCTCGTGCTTTAATCCCAGTTATGAAGCTTTCCCGGTCTTCCTAATGCTATTGGATTTTGCTCATTAATCAAAATTCTATGTTTTGTAATTTTGAGCGGCCTTGGAGAGTTAACTCTCCTCTCGCCTAATCCAAGGCCCTAATAAACCTAAACTTGTTGGTGTATTCTGATGACAATACAAAAGTTCTAGTTTATTTTAATTAATCACTTGATTTTAATGGTTGTTCTTTAAGTCAAGGGTATAGATGGGAGTGAAACTAATGATGTGTGTATGATGCAACATAAATCAATCAAAAACTAACTACATGAATGCAATCATTTTTTCTTCGATGAAAAGAGATCTCTATATGCGTTCTACGAAACTTCTAAAAAGCAAAGTACTTTTTCTCCTTTTCTTGAAACGCACTTCACACACCCAAAAACTAAAAGACTATGAATGCTTTAACAATGCAAACTATCATAATGCAAGATATAATGGAGATGCAAGATCCTAAATCACTCAAAAAGAAAAATAAAATGTTTATAACTAACAATGAACAAACTCAAGTACTGAAGAGGATACAAATTTTGAACACAAAATTCTCTCCAAACAAGAAGGACAAATTATAAAAGATCACAATTCGCTTTCAACAACAAAAAGAAACCAAAAACCAAACTTGGCAAAAGAAAAACAAAAACAAAGTATTTTGAGATCTTTTATTTTTAAAAGAAGCAACCAAAACAACTTTTTGAAATCACCCAAAATGCTACTAAAACTCAAAAATCAAAAAGAGAGCAGAAGGAGTCTTTGCAAGTTACAAACTCAAAAATGAACGAAAACTTGAGAAAAAATTCTTCAACTTGTACTAAACAACCCAAACAGTAGCAAAGAGCTAAACAAACTGACCAAGAAGCCAGGAAAGAAATACTTTCAAATTCGTCAAAATGATATTCAAAAAGAAAGAAAACCTATGAAGCCACAAAACAAAGGAAAGCAAAGCAAGTAGATTCAAAATTCGAGTTTGACACTGAAACTGAAAAGAATATTGTGTTCTGGAGAACTAGAACAATCAAGAACTTTTGAACGAATTCTTATGTGCCAAAACACCAATTACAAACTTGCTAAAAAGAAAGCCTAGGCCAAATCTTTTCAATGAGGAAGAGACTTCGAAACAGTAAGCTTGCAGAATAATTAAATTCTTCAAATAGAAACTAATCACACAGAGACTAAAATGACCAGGCAACAAACCTATTTGAGAAAATAGATTTGAAAAAACAATGAAAAAAATTGCATACTGCGTTCAAACATAGAAGCGTGCACACGCGCTTCTGACAAAGGAAACTCGCGTATACGTGGGTTCACTTTATTGAAACAAACATGTATACGCTACTGTAAACAAAGTAAAAAACGTATACAAGGCTTTGCAAGAAAAAAAAAAAATATATATATATATATATATATATATGATCCAAAAGATCGGACTTAAAGCATGAGACTCTAGTGGACCAAATAAGACTGTAAAAGCAAGCAAACCAAAGACTGAGCCCTAATTGATAATGAACAACCCAAACCAGGAATAACAAGATTGTTATCCCCAGTGGAGTCACCAATTCTATTTCGGATGGAAGCACCCTAGGGTTTTGGGTTAGAACCCCAACAGAGCAGAAGCAAACTACAACAAGAAACACTCATACAACTCAGGAAAAATGCTTATATAATTGAAATATGTAAGAGTGACTGTACCTGGATTTCCTTCATTCGAGTAGGTCTCGCAGGGTTCAGACCCTCTGCAACTCCCGATGCTCTTCAAACCTGAAATTCATTCAATTCGAATATACATAGCAGTATAGAAGTAAAGCATATTCATTAAATTGACTTTATATCATATAAACAAATGATTGATCATACATCAAAACATCATTCATATATGAATTAAAAAATAATTTGATGCATAAACATAGTTAATTTCGGAAACAAGACATCATTTCTTTTATTGCAGTAATCTATAAATAACATGGAGAAAATTCACCTGAGTCTTCTTCTTCCGACTCCAAGCAGAACCGTCCTCCAGATTCGTCCTATCCCAGCCTTCAACAATCTTCTTCTGTAACCAACACCATGATATCTCAAGAAAAATGAAGGATATCTATAATCAAGGAAACAAGGGTTTCCTGAAGCTTGGGGAAGTACATGAGGCATAGGGATTCATCAGACTCAGTCAGGGATAATCTCACTATAATAACTGTATGTCTTCTCCTTCCTTAAGGTCTTCCCATAGAAGTCTATTTATACTTCTCCCAATTATTTTTTTAGTTGGGAAATAGTTGGGAAACAATTGGGCCATGGAAGATACGAGGTAATCAAAAGGTAAAACCCATGAACTCCGCCCATAATTAAGGAAAATTATTTTTTTTAAGTTTTTTAATACATATACACAGGTTGGGTATTGTCTGACCCGCATGTACACGCTTTTAGCTCAGGGAAAATTAGCGTACATGGAATAAAACATTGTTTTTAATATATTTAAACCAAGTCTGGAAGGAGGGTTTTCCCTAGGCCATAAATGAAGCATCACAAATACCAAGGGTGGATGTCATCAATAGTTATTTTAATAATCCTAATGAGGTTCTTGTTGTTTGATTCTGCTAAACCATTTCCTTGAGGGTAGTAATTAGCAGAGTACTTAAGTTTAAAACCCCTGTTAAGAGAAAATTCAGTCATATTATTTCCTGAAAACTAAGATGCATTATCAAACATAAGTGCAATTACCAAGAAAAATCTAGTAATAATGAATTGATCATTAAATTCAATGATAGCATCAGAATTGGCTACCTTTAGTGGGATTTCTTCCGCCCACTTAGTAAAATATTTTGTAGCTATAAGGATATACTTATGTTTCTTTGAGGAATGAGGAACAATCTCACTTATGATATCCAATCCCCATTGTTCAAACGGTTGTTCAATGTTGACTAGTTGTAGAGGTAAGTTTTTGTTTCCCTTTCATTAGCAGTTTGATATATTTTTCATTTCCATACGTATTCATGGATATCTTTGAACAAAGTTGGCCAATAGTACCTAGCATGCAAGATCTTATGTGCAGTAGTATCTCCTCCAAAATGTCCACTAGCTGGTCCATCATGGAGTTCTTGCAAAACCTTTCGTGCTTCAGACTTTTCAAGGCATATTAATAATACAAAATCATAATTTCTCCTTAATAACACATCATTAATGATTTCATATTGATTTTCTTTCAATCTTAAAGCCCTTTTCCTTTTTTGGTTGAGTTCGGAGGGAGAATATCCATTTTTCAAGTAGAAAATAAGACCATCATATTGGGACTCTAAATCATTTAGGCTTACCTATGATATGTGTACAATATTACCTGAGTCCTCATCTACTGGTAGGCTGGAATCTCCTGTAAGAAATCTGCAAAAACCAAGTCCCTTGACAATTTTGGCTAGTTTAATGTCAGTATCATATTCTTGCAGAGTTGTTACCGACTTTTCCCTTTTCTCTACTCCTTCCCTTTGCATAAGTAATTGTCTCACTGTTGAGAATCAAACTATTATTTTAGTATGGTTTTTGGGGAGAAAAGGCCTGAAGTGCATTATATATTTGAAAACAAAAAACAAAAAAAAACTTTTTTCTCCACCTAGTTCAAACCTTGAAAATTAGAACTAAAGAAAGAGATGGGTGCTTCAATTTGTTGATCATTAAGTTGCGTTAAAACAACAACATAAGAAGTTTCAGAAGTGAATGTATACAAGATGAAGTGATTAGAAAAATTCAGAGTTGTTAAAGAGAGAGCATTCATAATAGCTTGTTTGATTAAATTAAAAGTTTCTCTTTCGTTATGTCCCCACTTAAAGATTGATTTTTTCTTAATCATAGTTTGTAATCGTAAAAAAATTTGGGAAAAGTCAAGAACAAATATTTTAACAAAAATTATCTAACCTGGAAAACGTTGCATAGATTTTTTATTATGGGGTAAAGAAATTTCAGTAATTTCTTTTATTCTGTGTGGATCACTACAGATTCCCTTTTCAGATAAAGTAAATAGTAGAATCTTACCTTCACTTAGAGAAAAATAAGACTTCTTAGGATTTAATGAAATTCAATACTTTTTTCAACGTTCAAAGATCTTCTTTAAGTCATGTAATTGGTTGTTTCTATTCTTGGAATAAATAGTTATATCATCCAAATAAATGACAACAGTTTTGTTTATCAAACCTTTGCAAGCTACATCCATAGCTCTTTGGAAAGTTGCCCCTGCATTAATTAATACAAATGGTATTTTCTGGTAGGCATAGATTCCCCATTTAGTCTTGAATGTAGTCTTTAATCTACCATTTGAATGAACTAGGATTTGATTATATCCTGAAAAAAGAATCAAGAAAAGACATTAGTTTTGAACCAGTTACTCATTGCAGTATTTGCTCCATAGTCGGTAATGGGAAGTTTCCCTTCTGACAAGCTTTGTTGAGATTTATAAATTGTATGCAGATGCAAATGTCACCATTCTTCTTCCTGACAAGTACTATGCTTGAAACCTATTTTGAATGCCTAACATGAAAGATATTCTTGGCTTTAAGGAGTTTATTCAACTCAGACTTGGTTTGAATTTCTAAATTGGGATGAATTTTCCTTAATTTCTGTTGTACAGGTTTTTCATTTGATATAATGGGAATGGTGTGTTTTATGATAGAGGTATCATATATTTTAAGATCATAGTTCCAAGAAAAGATACCTTTATACTTTTTCAACAAATGATTAAAGGTTGATCTCTCATCCAGTGAGAGGCCAAGTCCTAAATTGATGTTTTGAGCTTTGATATTAGTTCCAAGGTTTACTAATTCAAACCTTAAGGTTGGACTTTGGAGTTTAGAATTAGCAAGCTTCTTAAATTTTTCCTTAATATCATAAAGATTCTCAAGTTTTACCACATATTTAGGTATGGGATTCGATTTGGACTTCTATTTTAACTCATTCTCATGCTCACTCTCATCATATCTGATCTTCATTTGATCCTTCAGATGTAAAAAATCTTATGATATCATCGTCATCATTAAGGACTCGCCAATTGGTGACATTATCAGGAATAGATGGTCAAAAAATAAATTCTATGGAAAACCTATCTGGACTGTAATCCTCTGATGGTATAAGCTTGGATGCTATGTTATCCAAAAGGTCAGCACTTGCATTTTGAAGTCTAGGTATAGGAGAGATGTTAAATGCTAGAAAATGTGAAGTAAGATCCTTGACTAATGATTGGTAATGTTTGAAATGTCCAGAGAGACAATGAATAGTTTTTCTTACTTGTTTGCTAACTATTTCGGAATCTCCAAAAACATGAAGATATTTGATAACAAGGCCTATTGCTTTGTATAAACCTTCAATGCCTCTTATTCAATGGCATTATTTGTGCATTCAAATTCTAACCTACATGATATGATATTGTTTTCTCCTTCTGGACTAATTAATATACAACCTGCTCCTGCACGATCATTGGATTTAGATCCATCAAAATATAATTTCCAAAACAAAGTTTTAACAATGGTCTATCTACAAAATTTATAAATCTGGAAGAATATGTTTGAGAAAAGTTCTCAATATAGGAAGTAACAAAATTATCCAAAGAAGGTGACTTTTGTGCATTGAAATTTCCTAAAAAAGACTCAGCAAGGTAGTTTCCAATGATATCATTGTTAAAAGCTACTGGCTCATTTTCATCTTCTAAATCAATTACTATGTGCTTCAAATGCTTTTCTTGGTCAATAACGATTTGATTGGGCTTCCAGTTGTAAGGGAGCTACATGTGAGATCAATCTATTTCAAAATAGCCATGGAGCTTTTTAGAATAGTCTCTACTAAGAATTAAACCATAGAACTCGGAAATATCAACAAATAATATATCAATTACTTGAAAAACTTTCGGATTGGAAGAGAGTCTAATGGTGACTGAATTCATTTCTCCTAAGACCTCAACTTTTGTTCTATCAAGTTTCACAAAGTGAACAACAGACTTTTGGGGTGAAACATTTAACTTAGTACAGACTGTTCTTGGCATAATGTTTGAAGAGGCCCCTGAGTCTATTAAGCATTTGTGTAGATTTTTATTGAAGATTTCACAAGTCAAGAGGATAGTGGGAGTTTTGGATTTGGATATGTCAACAATTAAGATAACATCAGTAGGATCAACCATATTTGATGAATCATTTGGAGGTTTACCCATTCCTCCGTATGCTTTTGGATAGGACAACAACAACAAGATGATAAGCAGGAACTGCATTCAATTCTTTCAACAATAGCTTGTACTGATATTTAAGCTTACTAAGCTCATGAAGGGATATATTCGCTCTAGTGTTCTTCATGTCGTCCACTATGTTATACTCCATGGTATCAGTCATTACCAAGGTTTTAGATGAAGATGGAGGATTAGATGAGGATGGAGTTGGTTGAGGAGATTTAGGAGAAGAAGTTTTACTAGCCACTTTATCCTTGGTAGCAGAGGTTGAGGGATTTTTCATTTGATTTGATTCTGTTGAATTAGCAGGGCCCTTACTCCTAGTGCTAATAGGTATAACTTCTTTCTCTTCTTCATTATCAGAAACGAGGATGAAATCCCACATTCCATGCACTTCAACCAATTCTTCATATTTAGCCGCTTCATCAGTTAATGCATATTCTTCTTCATCTTCATCAAAATTAGATTCGGCATTGGATATTATATTTGGTGGTTGAGGATTAGATGCCTGATTCCTCTTGAAGGATCCAAAAGGTTTCTTAGAAGAGGATTGAACTGCCTGTTTCTTAATCTCTACCATTTCATTTGACATGGTTTTAAGGACTTTTTGTAGGCCTTCAAGATAAAAAGGATCCTTGGGGGCTTTATTCATTGATTCATCCTTAAATGTAACCTTTTTCATTTTCCTATCTTCCTGGGTTGTCTACATTTCTGCTTTTCCAATGCAACTATTCTCTTTTCTACAAACAGGTCTTATTTCATATTTTCTACCAAGTTGGCCTTATTGGATACATCTAAAACATTGCTATATTGGAAGGGAGAGAAGGAATATACCAATCGATCTCAACATCAACACCAGGGCTTGATGTGGCTGGGATTTTGTTTAACAATTTATTGAATCTGGAGTTGAAATCTTTGATATTTTCACCTGATTTAGCTTTTAAATTAGAAAGATAATTAATAAGAGATGAAATTGTACAATCATCACAAAATTTGGTTAAAATTTGTTCTTCAAACATGTGCCAATTAGTAATAGATCCTCGTGGTAATCAAAAATACCATGAGCCTACTGATCCTTGGAGGGTGTAAGGAAATAATCTTACTACACAATCTTCTTCAGCCACTCCATTAAGATTAATAGCTAACATATAATTATGGAGATGTTATTCAACAAGAAATCCATCATTAGGATTAAAGTTTGGCAGCCATCTTTCAAGATGCGATCATGGACAAGTGGTGCCATTTGCAAAGCTCCAGGATTGGCCCATGATCTGACTGGTGGTGGTTGTTGTCCTGCCATTACTGAAGTTTGAGGGGAAGTGGATATTGATGGAGTTTATGTGAAAGAATAAGTAGGTTGTGTACTTGGGCTAGATGAAGTAACACAAGTGCTTTGAGAAGAATGGGTTAAAAGAGGAATGAATGGAGGGAATGAACGTGTTTGTGGGGGGGAATTTGATAAAACCTCACTAGTTGATGTTTGCGACTCAAATTTCTTAGTATTATTTTTGAAAGAAGGAAGAGGAAATTCAAATGGAGGAACTCCATGCTTTTCACTTTGAGAACAAGTTAGAATCTATGTGGGATGCAAAATAGAAGAGATACTTCCTTCAGATACATCAGATGGCATAGGATTTTCTGCTAAAATAGAGATTTCCTCTAATTTATTTATTAAAGTTTGGACCTCAGGTGATTCAGTATTATAATCTAAAGATGAAAGCTTAGGAAATGTATTAGGAGATTTCAAAGGTGACTGCTCAACTTCTAATCTAGAAATAGGAGTTTTAGAGGAGGATCTAAAAGTTGGAGGTGATCTTTATGGGGAGTGACCCTTGGAATGGCTTGTTAATTTAGATTGAGTTCTCTTTGTTATTCATAGTCTTGGCCCTCCTTCTAGCGCCATAATGTTGAAGCCTAAAAAATTGCTGCAACAACATGGGGGAAAACCAACTAGTTGGGGACTTGAATACTGTCCCTTATCTGGTTGGGTTAGTGGCTCCGACTCAATATAATGGGACCAACTTCCCAATAAAAATGTGATAGGATGGATAGGGTGTCGATTACCAAAAACTAAGTGATAGATGGGGTGGTTTTCAATTGAAATACATATATATTTAACCTATCTATATATTACCTGGGATTTTAGTTATACTTCCACAATCTATATTGATTATCTTTAGTGTATCATAGTGAAGATTAATCAAGCACTAACAGAAATGAAAAGCCTTTAAAATAATTATTTTGATTACATAGTTAATCAAAATAATTGATAAACATATATCGTGTCAAATATTGTTTAAACATTTTCTCATCAATGTATTAAAAATAAGAGTCCAAGCATGTTCAAAAGTGAATAAATACAAAACTACATGAAAAGAGATACATATGACAAACAATTTAAAGAGAAATTGCTATTAATTCATAAACAAGTAAATACATAATGATAGAAGTACCTGATGCATATAACTTTCTTCATGAAGTAAATAGCTCCAATCCAGTCTTTTTCATTAAGATGGTTTCCAAAAGTACAAAAGTGCAAGCTTTCAAAAGCCTTCTTCACAAAACTTCAGGACTTCGATCCAATCATTCTACTAGGATAAACTTTAAAAGTACATAAGTGCAAACTTTTAAAGTGTTTCTTTATGAAATTTGGGACCCTTTCTTCAAATACATGAAACGGTTTATATAATAAAATAAAAGTACAAAAATAGATATTGCATGAAAGTTATGAGGAGGTTTAAACAACTCTCCTTAAAATAAGTGACAGAATTACATAAAATAGAAATTATTGAAATGACGAGCTCCATCAAGTAACGGTGTCTATTCTTTCATTCATTGTCTGACCTCATAGATATACATCATTAGCTTGACATCAAGAGCCTAACCTTTCCTCATGCGTAGTTGTCCTATATAAATTGCATCTGAGAGATTAGGGAGCATATGCATGGATGAGTCAGTGAGGCAATGTAGCATTAGCCACTTACTACGTGGCTTCAATAGATATATCCAATATACTTCCCATTCAATTTTTGTTAGTTGCTTAATCACATCTTCTCTTGCTCTTAAAGTTTATTTCCAACACATTTCTAGGACTTTGATATCGAGGAGACTCCTAGGTGGGAATTCCTGTATCAAATTAGCATTGTGCAAATTATCATTGATGGTTTCAATGATACTATTTGCAGCATCAGTCGCCCTTGAAACCACTCTTTCTGCCTGCTTTAGTTGAGTATCCCATCGGTAAAGAGGATGTCTTTATGAGATTCCTCTATCCTAGGATGGTCTGCTTCTCTGCCCTCTGGAGTATCCTACCATGTTATGTATCCTGAAATCTTATCATCAATCTCATTAAATGCGATCCTTAGATCGAATGCTTGATTCATTAGTGAATCACTTTGCTTTCACATTAGATTAATGTCTGATAACTTCTAACATAATGTCACCTGTTGCTTTGATAATAAAGAATTGAGTTCTAATGCTTCTCTTATAAAATCCTGAACCTTAGGATTTTCTTTCAACTGATCCATAGAATATTGCAGTTGTTGTATTTGAACATCTTTGGCACTTGTCTCTGCTTGGTACTGTAGTTTTAATTGGTCAAAGATCTACTGTAATTGTATCATTTGTGCCTTCATTTTATGTTCTACATTCTATCTCTCTTCGGCCAACTGCTGCTCTAGTTATTGTATCCTTTAATCTTTCTCCATTACTAGTTGTTTGACTTCCACTGCCTCGTCAAAAATAGTAGATGCATAAGAACCTGTAAACTGTGATAGTTTTATCAAATTGTTTGAAGGATCCATAGGGGTATCCTTCCACATTACATCCATGTATTCATTATCATGAATTATCGTTCATGATGCTTTTGTTTTCCTCCTTTTCTTATGTCTTTTACTATAGCCCGATGCTTGGGACTGTAAAAGACATTAAGAGGAGGAATTTTTTCCACTCTAAGAACAATTTCTATTGAAGGGAAGTTGGGGATGATTTCAATCTCTTCTGTGGTGACATCGTTTTTAGTAGCCCTATCAGTGAGTGATCTTTGTCTAGTGTCTTCGGGTGTGTTTAATGTTGTTTCTATTTCAACACCTTTTTCCCCTTGTTGTCTTCTTAATTGTTTATTAAATTGTTTCCATGCCTCATATAGTTGATTCTTTAAGAGGGTTTCATATATATGCAATTTAGTAGAAAAATCTTCCACTTCTTTGTCTGTTGAGTCCTTTTCAGATTCCTTCTCATTGTCCTTTTCAGGACTCTTCTCTGGGCTCTTTTCTAGGCTGTTCTCTGGGCTCTTCTATGAGTCGTTCTTTGAGTTATGACTTGAATCATGTTCTAAACTCTGTGTTGATTTATACTCTGAAGTGTGTTCAGAATCTTGTTATGATTTCTTCTATGAATTATGCTCAAAACTATGTTCCAAGCCCTTTTCTGAGCTTTGGCTTGAGCTCTATTCCTTTTGAGCATTTGGTTAAGGGATTTATAACATATCTAAAGGGACCTTTTGTAACCTTTTTCTCCTGTACTAGTGGAATTGGATTAACTCTTGTGGGTCCAATATCAGAGTAGCCAAATGTTTCACTTGTGAAAACAACCCAGTTGACTCAAAAAAGTCATCAAAATCGTCATCCTCATGGATGAACTGTCTTATTTTCACTGAAGTAGTAAGTTTTGTGCAACCTTATTGGGGTAAAACTATCTACCAAGAATGGTGGAAAGCTTTAGACATGTAATGTGATATATCTGAAGTGCAACATGCTTGAAATCGTGTAATGCATAAACACCATATTGGAGGGGAAGGCAAGGCTAAAGAGACTTTTTATATTATTTTAGGCTCTTGGCTATCCCATCCCCTACAAATTGGTAAGCAATTTCTCTAGCAAGCACTTTATCTGGTACATACCATGGGAGGACATGGTGAGGTGTTATGCTTTCAAAGACTCAGACATAAGTAAATAGTTCTTCCCCAAATGACCTACCTATTGGTAAAATATCAATCTTGGCGTCATCAGATAACCTTGGGGCCCTCTTTTCAAAATAGCTTGGTAGATGGGTAGTATAATTCCTTCGTAGATTTTGTAGAAATGGGTTTGGAAATTATATTCCCACGGGATTTTGTGATATATGTGAATTGGGGTAGGATCTTGAACAATCCATTTCCACCCCATAGTTGGGAAACGAGTAGTGAAATAGACAACGTCCATAATGTAGGCACTCATAAAAACAGTGGGAATTTTCTAGAGGTGGCATATCGGTGTTTTCTATATTCCCAAAGTTGTAAGGCAAGGTTGTTAGACAAGATAGTGCCCCAATCCATTATAAAAGAGTTTACTACTACATCTATTAGGGGAACCCACTCAACAGAAAACTTGGTTGTATCAACATACCCAAACAATCTACACATCATAGCTGCGATAGAAGAGTAGGGAGCAGCGAGAGGTGCTATAGGATACATTCTTGATTTCTCATGTTTGTGTTTGTTTAAATTGGACCTCCATTGCCTAATTGGGTCTGATGGTTCCTCATTTGCTGTTGTGAAATGCTTGAGGAAGCCTTTATCATATACCTTCTATGGGTATGGTATATGATACATTCTCTTCAGGTCTTTTGCTCTGAAGGAACCAATAATTGTTTGCCTTGAAGTAGGGAATGCCATGTCAGCAATGTTAATATTGTCCATTATCCATTTTACCATATCGGTGTATGGTAAAATCTTAGGTCCAACAACAATTATGTGAATGAAATAACTTGCATCTTCAAAGTGAGAAGCTTCCGAAGAGGTAATGGCATATGTTGTTGCTTTACTTTGAATTATCCTTGGACCCTCACTTTCCAGCAACTGGTACATGGATTTCCATGAGGAATTATCGTTGTCGATAGTGCATGTTGTATCTAAGGATAATGGAGGAATTCCTGTTACATCATATGTAGAATATTGTGTGGCTTCGCTGGGTTTCTTTCCTTTCTTAGACTTAGTCATCTTGCTACACAATTCTTTCTCAGGCGAAATCCTACAAATTGAGAATGCAGATAAATGGAGAGCAATAAGAGTTAAACGTGGAAGCATACAAACACATAAGGCTTTTTAAATAAAGGAAAGGTAAGTTTAAATGAAAATCAATCATAATAGATCACCAAATCTACTTGGGCTTTAAAACCATATATACCGTTAGAACCCATTAATTAACCAAAATCATGGCTTCGTGTGGTTATTTATTATCCATTAATGTCTCGCTTTTCAAAACATCTTCAAACAGTAAATAAATTTTTTTCTTCAAGTACCCTGATGATATGTGATACTGATATCATTGCATCGGTTTATTAAGTATAAGAAAAGTTTGATTGTGATAATCGCATTATCTCAATAGCACAATCAACGTTTTCTGGAGTAGCAGAGAATGGATATGGATGAAAGTTTAAGTGATTATGAGAAGTGATATGGCATTGTAGTGGGCCCATAGGTTTATTAGTAAGTGTGTCTTTTGTTTTATCTTTATGATTTTCCTTGGGCATAGTCTTTAAAGAATAGATTTATAGCAATCGAAGCAATTTGGAATGATACAACCGGGGAGCATATTGGTACTCATGTGATTTATCCAGACACGATGTGTTTAAAGAGTATGTTTTTAAGGGTCCCCATTTATTTATGCAATAATATCCTAAGGTATTTAAGAGAAATAAATGGGGGGTTGTTGTACAACAGAACAATAAGCAACTTTAATGATAGGTTTCTATTGTAATGTTTCTCACGTAAATTTCTTTCCTTTGGTAAATCATCATGATCTATAAACTACCATGGATATTACACTAGAATAATTTTTCATAATAGATCTTGAAATGTGATAAAATATTTTATTATTCAATTTATTTCCTTAGATCCCAGGTCACTAGCTTATTTCTCAAATTTATGAAAATAATTGGAATTCAAAAATCAAAGAATAAAGAAAATAATAGACCAATCACATAAATTACCATAACGTGTGACGAAAAAAGCCTGATATGGAAAAATTTTCAACTAGAAGATGAGGCCTACACTCTACTTTCTTTTCTCTAGTTATGAAATGCAAATGCATAGAAAAGGGCATTCACTTTGGAGTTTCCATTGACTACTACACGATCTTATGCCTACTCTATTGTTATCATAATTAGCAATCCTATATATTCTTTTACATTATGAAACAACTACAATGGTAAAAGCATGGAAGTCTCTCTCTTATTAGTGCTCAATTATTTAATATAGCTTCATATACATATAGAGATAGAGTCCTTTCATACGTCACAATTCAATTAGTGTTAATATTTTGGACCTTCTAGAATCTTCTTAAAATCCCACACATGACTAGCCTCATGTGTGAGTAATAGGGTTGGCATGACATCCACTCAATACCAAGGTTGTTGACAAGGTAGGTCAACATGAAAGAGGCATAAATTTTGCATATGAACTTAGAATGAGATGATTTTTAAACCTTTGGAAATATATCAATGTGTAGAATAGTGTCAAGGGGCAAAGATATATTCTCACAATATTTTAACCATGGAAAGTGTTGTTTACTACCTCAAGTTGACTCTAGAATGATCTAGACCCCAAATCTCTATGTTGGACCTACCACTAAAATGGGACTTGCAAGCCAATTCTTGTAATTTTTCCACTCAAAGAGTTCCAAGATCAATGAAAGAATAGATACGATCAATTTTGAATTAGATTTAGGTTCAAATATAGAAATCCCTTACCATTTTTTTGTTCTATCTTTTATTTTAAGCATTTTTTGTTTGTTTTTTAATCTTCCCATAATTTTTTATCTTTTTTCTCTTTTTTTTGGTGTGGTTCATGGACACCCTGGTCATTAGGTGGCCGCTACGTCCATGAAAATATCTGAGTTGATCAACCCTAAAGGAAATCAAGCCCCGTGGCCAATAACTAGGCCTAACCCCAAGGGCTTCGAGAAGAATTGACCCTGTGACCTCCTAATCGGCAAGGCACTAATTTGACCAGTTAAGCTAACCCATGGGGCTTCCATAATTTTTTATCTTATATTACGTTAGTTTAATTTTTATTTAGATTTATACCTTTACAGATATATTTTTTTGGTGATGTACTTAAATAAAACTTCTGCCTTTTGGTAAGTGTTTTGGGTTAACAATTTCCATTTCCATTTCCATAAATTTTAATGTACATATGTTGGGCAATAAAATCGTTGTTAAATATTGTACCAAACTTAGTGCTAAACCAATAACTAAAGTTAGATGCAAAAGTGTTCTTCCTGGAAGTTGATCTATTATGATTGATTGTGATTCGAGAGGATCTAATGTTATCTCCCAATACCTATGGAAAAGTGGTTAGTCATATGAACATTATGAAGAAGACTTTAGAAGAGTTGAGTTGTAATTGTAGTTAATAATTGGAGTCAAACTTAACCACTAGTTGGCTATCAAGATGTGTTATATTTGGGCCACTAGGAGGAAAATCAATTCCATTCTATTTGAGTGCATTTAAGAGAGAGAGAGAGAGAGAGAGAGAGAGAGAGAGAGAGAGAATTTGGATTCTTAAGTGTACCATGGTCCATAGGTATTAGGTAAATCTATATAGAAATGTTTTTCCTTTGTATTTGCAGCATGTCTATTATGGAAAAAGAGAGCATAGAAACCTCACCTTCCATTTGGATTTTGTTTTGAAAGGGTTTCCCAGATCATATCTTGGTGCTCATTAAGATTGATGTGTTTTTGTATTTCATGACTCTATATCTTTCACATTTTATCTATTACACACATAAAAAAAAAAAAAACTATAATTAATAGATCTATAAACATAAGGAAAACTAACTACAACATAATAATAAAAAAAAAAATGTACTACATTTCAATGTTAAACTCAACACTAATGACCTATTTTGTTGTTGTTTCATGGTGCTTCATGCCATAATATTCATAAGCTCTACACACTTAAACTACTAGTTACAACCAATTTTTTATTCTCATTACCTCATCTTGATCCAACACCCAGATACTTATTGTTTCATAAATTTAACATTGATGTGTGGATTAGTAAGATCAATGATTCAAAGTTTGCATAATAATATCTTTTGGTATCCTTATTATATGCAAGCTCTTAAAAATGTACTCAGAAGCATTGGAAAAATGCTTGGTGTCATATGCATCATTTTGGGTGTTTGTTGATATGTGAAAGTGTTAATTTGCCACAACTTTGCCTTCTCAACAATTAATAAGATACATGTAAATCTTAAAACCCCTAACTTGACCCTTGCATATATTGGTACATGTTTTTTGTTTGATGAGCCAAGATGTGTTGTTTTTATGTGCCCATGTGTATATAAGTATTTTCGGGCTTGCATGCCTATGTTTACATGTTTTGAGGCAAAAGTGCTTGTGTGATTTTGGGTCAATAAGTTGATGTGGTAAAAGGTGAGTGATCCTAACAATGTAAATATGTAATCACGCATGATTAATAAAAATAGACTATTATCATAAAATGAGTTAGAAAAGAGACATGGGATGCTAGGACTCCATGAGTGAGAAATGGAACTAAGGGATATAAGGAGAGGGGGCTTAAGCTAAGGGGCAAAGTGAAATATTAAATTAAAACCTAAAGTCATGTTTGTATCCTAATATTCCAAAAAGTGGGAAATGAAACCTCTTGACGTGACACTTGTCAAAAAGGGCACATGCATATAAAATGTGGGAATTTAGTGTAATTCCCATATTTCCTTACATGCTCATTATTAATTTTACCATGGACTATGGTTCCTACTTTAGGCGGAGCTAGATAACTTTGACTACTATTAACATATAGATCTTAGGTGGATCTAGGTGTGAGCACACTTCTCCTTGAATTTCGTTGGGGGAAGTTGGAGACATGGAGGGAGAAGTGTATGGATAGGTTTCCCCAGTCAGAGACATGGACGATACCTAGATCCATTGGGTTTGAAGACTCCTCAGTTAGCTTATGTTTGAGCCTTGGAAGGGTACTGGCACAACCTAAGTGACCACCCATGTAGGGAAGGGGGAACATTACCTTGGGTTGTGTAGGCTAACAAGGGATGAGAGACTATATGTTGGAGGGTACTGAAGTTTAGAACCTTGGCCAATTACTTTATTGTTGATGATTATGGACCATAATGGGTTTTAAGAAAGCTTTCCCTGATGAAGTCATAGCCCCCACAAAGGAGTGACCCGCTACTGAGAGTACTAGAGTATTGAGCTCTAAGGTTAGGTGGAACATATATGGTTTGCAACCATTTGATGACAATTTTCAATGATAAATTATTTTCTTATATTTTCATGCTTCTTGTTATGTTATTTTGTAAAGTATATGCTACCATGTATTATATGTATCCTTGCATGCTTAATTATGCCATCATGGTTATGAATATGTGTAAGTTATGTAGTTTGCATATATGCATGCTTGATAGAGTTTAATTAGGGTACTAGAATACCCAATTGCAAAAAATGAGCTTGGTATGCTGGCCAGGCCATGGAATTAGAGTAGAGATGGAGTTGTAGGTAGTAATGTGCCTTAGCTTAGATATATGGCAATGTTACACAAAAAATAAAATCTTGTAATTTGGAGACACAAAGTGGGGAAGAATAACTCTATTCTTAATAGAGAGGACTAGGTATTTTGATTTATAGATCCTTAGTCTTGGGGAAATATTTGAGTGACTTGACACCATAATTTGAAAGATAATGTTGAGAGACTTATCAACCAATGCATGTTATAAGTGAGTAATACTACAAAATATGGAAAATCTATCTCCAAACACAAAATCAAATTGATGATATAATTTAGGCTTTAAGTGACTAAAACTTTCTCTCTCTCTCTCTCTCTATCTCTCTCTCTCTATCTATCTATCTATCTATCTATCTATCTATCTATCTATATATATATATATATAACATTACATTTTTTATTCAATTACATTATCTCTATAAATGAAGTTACTCATAAATTATGTTACTTAATATGAACATTCAAATATTATTTATTTTTTACACTAAAATATTTTTTATTAGTATATATTTTTCACTAATACCACATCTTAAATGAACAAAAAATGAATGACACGTTTTCTTCAAACTAAATTGTATTACAATAATCCCCCCATGGAGATGTTACTAAGAAAATATGTAATGGAAGCTAAAGACATGATTAGCATGCATAGGGTACGAGTGGAGGAAGAGATGGTGGTTATTAGAGGGTGTGCCCATCCCTACATCTATCATCCTCTAGTCATTGCATGGTTTTTATCACGTTTCCAGGTGAGGGTTAACATAACCACATCCCATCATGATATATGCCCAGTGGGGGTCACATTATAGGAGTGATTTGTGGGCAGTTTGGTGACTATAGTTATGGATCCTTATAGGCAATCCTGTACCGAGGAAGGAATGCGAGCTTCAAATGATGTGCTAGGCATCACACTTATCCGTTCATGGACCTTGCATGTAATGGAAAATGTTGTTTAAAATTGGGTGCAAAGAAGTCATTCATCCATTACAAGTGCATGGGTTCTATAACAAGGTGGTGACTTTGTGGATATACATGGGGTGGTGTACAAGATTTCTTATTCCTCGATTTCTTTTGTCTCCATATCAGTTATACTTCATTTTCGAGGGTGGATGCCCATTTTCTTCATCACTTTCCAGATACCTTCATTCATGTTTATACGATGACAATGAATTTGCATGGTTTGTGAAGTGTTGTGAGAACAAAATATAGCCAATGTTTTTTTGTTTTATTCTTTCATTGCATAGGGATCAATCCTACCTTTTAGATAGTGGAAGTTCTCCCTACCTCATTGCTTCAGGGTTCTGACCTAGTGGGGATTTCCTTTAGCTGACCGATTCTATTTTGTGGGGTTTGGTACTTGGTTATTTTCTCCATTTTGTTTTAAAGGTGTCAAGTTAGGTTATAATTCTCTCTGGCAGGGTTTTTCCTCAGTGGCTTTGTCCTGGTTTATGGAGTCAAGTTACTGCGAACTCCTTTTGTTTCGTTTCAAAGTTGCTAATTCCATTGTCAATTTTTTAGTAGATGTAACTCTTTTCTCTAGTCCTCATTCCATGTATTCCAAATGGGGTTTCATTTGGTGGTCTGGTTTAATGATGTTCTGGTATATGGGTGAAATCCCTTTTTGTTTACTCTTCGCAAGCCCTCTCATTCTCACATTTGGACACCCTTTCTCATTTGGGGGGATTTCTATAATTCTACTCCTCATATATTAGTCCTCATTAAAACACATTTGGTTAATAGGAGGTGGTTTTGTCTTCATACTTTCACAGGACATTTATTACTTCATAGTTTGTGTCATGGCAGTCTCTAGGTACAATTAGTTCCTTTTGGTTTGCAAAGGTTTCAAGTCTATTTCTAGTGTTAATTGTACTCATTTCCAATGGTCATAATGGCTCCTTGGCAGAGAAAGCCGAGTGGCAGTGGTGGTGCAATTGGTTCTTATTTCCAATGACATTTGTTGTTTGGATAAGAGTTTGTGGCTAATTACTTTGATTCCATCCCTTCTAAGGTAAGAAAGGAAAAACTCCTTCTTGAATCAAAGGAGTTAAATGATTAGGAATATTTATCAGATTCAGAAGTGGGAGGTGTCTCACCAAAGTGGATACATTATGTGGGGAAATTAAGGAAGTGTAAGCTCCATTATCTCACAGTGCATAAGCAGATGGAAACTGTACTATGCATGGCCCTTAGAGATAAGAAGGTCGACAACTATAAATTGTTTGCAGGGTAGGGGGATATCAAGTGGATCCTTTGGAATATCTGCTACAACTTGGATGATATTGTATCTCGGTTAACAAGGGTGGATAAATTTGTGGTTTTTGGCTCTGATACTAAGTCATAGGACCTCAACAAAACTCTTGTTGCCATCAATTCTCCCTCACCCACTGTATCTCCTTGTGTTTCTTTTTCTCCTCAAGGGGGAATTCCTCACCCCTATCTCTTATCATCATATTGGATTGAAGTGGCAATAACCTTTTCAAAACTATCTTCTTTTCTGATGGAAGTTGACGTCAACTTGCAATGACAATGGTAGTTCCCTTAGGCAACTTCATGCTCAACTCGTTTACTTTTAGTTCTGGTCAACTTCTATACTTTTGGTTCCATGTTGCATGAATATGGTTTTTTATTTTTGCATATGGCTCAATGGTTTTTATCCTTCATAGTTTTTTGACAAATGTACAGATGATAGCCATGATTTAAGTCGACTTATATGTATTGATGGGTTGTAGGGTACACTTGGATGAAGCTTTTGTCTCTCGTTGTTGTTTTTGTGATATAGAAAACTATTTGTGCTTAGTGAAATGTTTTTTTATTATAATATAAATCATTTGAAGAAGCTTACAAAAAAAGAAACTATATTACAATATTATTTATAAATGTCATTGTCTCAATACATTTCCTTTATTGCATCAAGACGTGCATTTTACATCTCAATTTGATGGCAATGTGTGATTCCATCTATGGTCAACCTCAAGTTGATAGGTGTCCCTCTTAAAATAAAAATAAAATAAAATCTAAACTATAAAAATAAAACAATGTGGGTGGTAATAAAAACATAAATGAATGATTAAAAGAATTACAAAAATTAATAATCCCACTCTCATTGTTGTCTTTTTAGAGATGTAAAAAAAATTCACTTTCACTCTTTCAGCCATTAAAATATTTGGATGTTTATGTTAAATAATATAAGTTTGTATCAATTTTAGAGAAATAAAGTAATTAAAAAGTAAAAAGTAAATTAAAAAGAATATATACTTAGCCTATAAATATTTTAATATAAAGCCTAAATAAATTATTTGATATTGATGAAGACTTCTTAAAACTGTGAGGTGTGTTCATGGATATGCCTGACATTTCTAGTGAACACTGTGTTCATGGATTTTCCCGATGTTTCGAGTGAACACTTCACCCATCTTCAGGGATGTGAAGCTGAACTCGTGATGTGACGAGTGCTAGACCCATATAAATAGATAAATGATGGAGTTAAAATCCAACTGTTAGAGTTGGTAAAATATGACCATTGGAGTAGGTAAACAATATAGATTATAATAAACATTTTGGAAAGGGAATAATAAAATAAAAGAGGGAAAATATATCTTAACATAGAATTAATTAGATGAAAACATATTATTCTAAAGAAATTATAATTAATAAGAAGAAAGAATGAAGGGGATTAAATTAATCGAGAATTGAGAATTTAGAGATTAAATTAAATTAAAATTTTATATTAAAATTCTATAATTGATTTAGGAGAAGAAGAATAAGTAAGAAATATTAAATGATTTATTTTTATTTTAGATTAAAAGTATTTAAGTTGAATAAGAAAGAATAAATAAGCATAGAATTATAATGAAAAGTGCTAGCCCCTGAGGTGCAGTGTTGCTATTTTTAGCAAAAATGTCCCATGTTTCAGCTCTGATGGCCACATCTCCTATTACTTCACTTTGAACATAAGCCAGACTTCAAAATATTATTCTCACATCTATAACTGCATCGGGTCCTGATCCAAATGGGTCCAAATATGCCCTTTAAGTCTTCAAAATCCAGTAAAATCATGCCAAAGATCAAAACCAACACATGAGAAGAACCATTAGAATGGAGGAAAAGCACTATCGGGAGGCAAAAACACATAAAAATAGTGAAAAACCAAGAATCGGAGGCATAAACAGTGAAATGTGCAGTAGTTTTCATATCTGGTCGATCAACGGTCCAGATTTGATCAGCGGGTCGCAATTGGTGGATTGGGGGCAGACCATATGGAACTTGCAATGGCGATCGGCGATGCAATGTGGACCGTTGATCAAGCACGTAGATCGATGGCCCACATCTCATCGCAGGATTGCTAATCAAAGAACACAACAGAGCACTCACCATTGGCCCAGGGCATGAGCAATATGCGATTACGATAAATCGCATCGATAGATCGCAATCGGGGAAACATTATGGAGCTGGGCCTTTATACATGTATATGTGCGATGCGATTAGCCAGACCCAATGGCTATATAGGCATTATTGCATAGATTTTCAGATTCACTGAAAGGCATTTTCCTATGTATTTTCACATACTTTCGTTATTTAACGAAATACAAAGGGGCAGCACCGATGCGATAAAACCCGGACCCGAAGGGGTTTGGGAATGAAAATATATAATATTTCAAGTCCGCCAAAGCCAATTTTTCATTATTTTTAGTGTTTTTAACATATTTCAAAATACAAAGGGAAGCCTGGAAACAAGGTCGAAGCGACTTGCAATAGCGATTGAGGGCGGGCCCGATAGAGGAATAAATAATGTTTAAGGACTTTTGAAGTCCAAAATAAATAGAGCTTGGCGAGATTTCACAGTGTTGCAAATTTTTTTTGTGTAAAACAGAAAACAATCATTGTTAGCATTTGAAAGGATTTCAAAAGGCCCACAGACCCATTCCATCACATAATAGAGGCTGGGAGACAGAAGGCCAAAAGGGGAAGGCAATAGCGCAACATAGCCAAAACCAATAGAAGTGATCATGGATCATCACTGGCACGAGCGAGCTCCCTGATAGTGCAACAAACTACCAGAATGCAATTACTCTATTGTCAAAAGAAGAAATCTCTGAGCCCATGTGTGCCTAGTCAGGGCATAAAATCGTTAAAGACAGAGGGGATAGATTACGACCTCTCGAGCCTCAAAAGGTTCGAGATCATTGTAAAAGACCTATAAATATTTGAAAGTTCAAAGTAACAAGGGTTCAACTTTTGGAGACTGTGGAGACTCTACTCCTTTAAGCTTCTCATCTTCATTCCAGCAATATAAGCTTCTTTTGTTGTTACATGTTCAATTCCCATTTTATTTTTTGTTCAAAGCTTGCACTTGAATAGGTTATTCATGTTTTATTCGATGTCTAATGCTAGATAACTGTCATCTTATTGTTAGGTAAAATTGCCTCGAGGTTTGAGACATGGTTGACCTCATTAAATAATAGTGGTTTTGGGCACATGGTATAGTGTACCCATGGTATTATTGTCCGTGGTATTTCATGTAATGGAGCCTATAAAAGGTTGGGAATAATTCATTGTAATGTAGGCCTGGAGGTGAGCGGTGAAGGCTCACTTGGCCGGATTGGCCAAGGTTTTGGCCAATGCTAATGAGATCTCATTAGGTTGGGTTTTTCCCCGGTTTTGGGGTTTCCCTGGATAAATATTATGTGTATAATATTTATGTGTATTGTTGCCGATTATTTTATTATTCCTCTCTGTAAATCTCGGTAAATCTCAGTAATAATTTATCTCTCTGCCATAAATTTCTTAACAACTGGTATCAGAGCTAAGTTGGCTTCAGAAGGACGTTTTTTGTTGCCAAGGATTTTGTATTGGCCTGGTAGATAGAGAAATAATTGAGTTTTTCTTGCAGATCTGGATCAAAAGCGATAGATTGTGAAGCAAAGTTGCACATTATTGGGTCATGAGAAATTCAGTGGATGAGGAGGATAAGTGCACATGGATTAATTATTTTATGAACCATGTACCTAAAAATAACGTCTAGATAATTGGCAGTTAGAGAGACTGGTGACTCATGTAATCCGGTAGGTTGGTTCTTTTTATATGGAAATTGATGTCATATATACAAAGATGACAACAAGGGTAAATAAAAAAAAAAAAAAAATATTATAATGGAGTGAAATTTTTAATTTGCATGTAAATGGGCATACTGCTAGAAGACCTAATAAGGCATGTGTACCCCTGGGTAATTATCGGTAAAGTTTGGGTTAGACCTAGGTAATAGGGGTATGTCAGGTTAACAAATCCCAGGTAAAAACTTTGAAGGGGGTAAGGGCTAGAGTGAGCGGGATTGTCTCACTTAGTAGGTTTTGGCTGGATTTAGTCAAGGAACTGCAAGTTAAGTTTAAGGGGGGAATTGTTAGGTAAAATTGAATCAAGGTTTGAGTCAAGGTTGACCTCGTTAAATAGTAGTGGTTTTGGGCACATGGTATATTGTACCCATGGTATTATTGTCCGTGGTATTGCATGTAATGGAGCCTATAAAAGGTTGGGAATAATTCATTGTAATGTAGGCCTAGAGGTGAGCGATGAAGGCTCACTTGGCCAGATTGGCCAAGGTTTTGGCCAATGCTAATGAGATCTCGTTAGGTTGGGTTTTCCCCTGGTTTTGGGGTTTTCCTAGATAAATATTATGTGTATAATATTTATGTGTATTGTTGCCGGTTATTTTATTATTCCTGCCTGTAAATCTCTGTAAATCTCAGTAATAATTTATCTCTCTGCCGTAAATTTCTTAACACTTATCTCTGCATTGATAAATTAGATTAGCAAGCTTCATTCACTTCCTGTAGCTAGCCATTCATATGTGTTTAGGTATGCATCTGCTAGTATAGTCAGTATTCTCCATCTATCCATTGAATCTATAAACTATTGATCATTAGTGGTCTAAAGCCTTGTAAAGCTGAGGGTGTTCATGCATGTCTTGAGTGAAAACATAGTTGAAACAGTCATCTGACTTGATCCAAACCATCATCCATTCCAATAGCTTAGAGAATAATATTGAAGATTTATATGTTATGAGGCATCTTCGAGCTACAACCTAGGAGAGCTTCCTGGAGTGATAACATAATTGGCGTCATTTCTGGAGAGAGGAAACTGAAGCTCAACTTCCCTGGGAGACGACACAGTTACAGCTTTGATGATAGACAAAGTCTGGGCATTTTTTCGGTTGTAATCATCTATCTGGCGACTCTACTAGAGGATGAACCTCTTGGCGACTCCACTTGATAGTTTTGGCTTAGTTTGTGAGGCATACTCGGAGAAATCCTCAGAAGCCACAAGCTGACCCAGTATCTGACCCTAAAAAAATCATCAGAGAAAGAAAGGCATTGCAGAAATGAGCATCAGGTTCAGGTAGCTCTAAAAAATATTCTATATCTCTTCAAGAAAATATTGTAATAGAACAAATACATGTTGAGAGTACAACATCTAATACTAGCAGTGAACAAAAAATCTCAGAGATTCATAAAGCTCCTTATTCTTTAGGTTCTCCTTTCGTTGCAAGCCCAAAGGAAACCTCTCCTGCTATCCATCATATTCCTTTAGTCTTATTAGTCACTCCTCAACCCCCTATCATTCAGATTTCCAGTACCCTTATAGCCACCATAACTATGGTGGGACCACAAGCACCCACCAAGATGGAAAGAATCATAGCTGCTAGGTATGGACCTCTAGTACTGCCTACTCCTTTAAATGCCATGCCTACTAGAGAATATCAGAAGTATAAGCCTAAGTTCACTGGGACTGAAGATGTTATAACTGAAGAACATCTTGAATCATTCTATAGCTATGCTGATACCTTGGACATTAGTGAAGATGATGTGTGGATGAGAGTTTTTGTCCAAAGCCTAGATGGAGAGGCTAGAAAATGGTTCAGAGAACTAGCCCCAAGGTCTATAGCAAATATTGACGCTTTAGATGATGCATTCCTAAAGCATTGGGGAGATAAGAAGGATCTACTCTACTACCACACTGAGTTTGGGAACTTAAAGAGGGAAAATGGTGAGTTGTTGTCTGATTTCAATAAGAGATTTAACCGCATGTACAGCAAAATACAAGCTAGACTAAAACCCACCACTACCTCTGCTAAACTCACTTATGCCAGTGCCTTTGATTCTGACTTCTATCTACTGTTGAGGGAGAGACGATGTGCTACTTTGGCTGATATGCAGGATGCAACCTTGGAAGTAGAATCAAACATCATGGCTGCAGAGAAGCTCAAGGGAAATGTTGATAGAAGGAGACAAAGGGGCAAGTCATCATCTTCAGCTCCCAAGATAGATAAAATGACCAAGATGATAGAGTCATTAGCCTCTGAAATCTCCAAATTAAAGGTTGAGTAGCACCCTGGGAAAGGAAGAGTTCCTAATACCTTTGCTCCTAGAAATCCAAATCCATATAGAAGATCTAATGAGTAGCTGCAAATTTTTCAAAGAAGCAAAGATGCGAATGAAGACCAAAGGGTGAAGACCCCTTTCCAGAATGTAGTCATGGAAGAAGAGAAGTTTGAAGAAGATGATGAGATTCATTGTCTAGAAGACAGAGGCAGTGCCTCCTTTTTTACCTCAACTACCTACAAAAATTCATTATTTAATGACCAGATCAACCAAGAATGGGAAGGTGAAGTTCTTCTGCAAACTACTAATCAGCATAGATATAATCTGAGGTCGAAGGTGAATAATGCCAAGGAAAATCCTATTCAGAGAGTTTTTTTCCCTGCAATACATCAAGCTATTAAGCAGAAGTGACCGGCTGTTGATTCCATCATTCTCAAAGCTCCAGCTCACGAGGTAAAAGGCCTTGAAAAGTCTCATTCTCCTTTCAGTTTTCAATCATAAATGTAGAAGTTAAGAATACTTATACCTCTAATTGAACTAGTGAAGAATGAGTCCTTTAAGAGATCAATCTTTGAGTCCCTTGAGCCTAATTCCATCCAAGCCTCCACCAACTATGTAAATTTGCAAGATGACAAACTAGTTGTTGTTCTCAGCCCAATGATGGAAAATTATGATGACAGATCCCCATCATTCCATGTCTCCCTGACTATTCATGACAAAATCCTTCACAACTGCCTTCTGGACATTGGAGCCAACCATAATCTAATGCCCAAGGCTGTCATGGATGATTTGGGTCTTGACATTGCCAAGCCTTATCATGACCTATTTTCTTCTGACTCTAGAAAAGTGAAATGTCTAGGATTAATCAAGGACCTAGCCATCACTTTGTCTCAGCTGCCCATGAAGAGCATGATGATGGATATTGTGGTAGTAGATGTACCCCCAAAGTTTGGCATGTTTCTTTCCACAGGTTGGGTCAAGAGATTAGGTGGAACATTACAAAATGATCTATCCTACGCTACTGTCCCAGTTTTTGGAGGTGAAAGCAAGATATTATACAGAGAAGCTCAGTTGGCTTATATTATCAGTGATGAAAGGAATCCCACTAACTTCCCATCTATGCTGTCGAAATTGATTTTGGAGCTTCTATTCTTTAGATTGAAGAATCCCAGTTGGCCTCCATGCAGCTTAAGAAACTAGTTTTCCAAATCACAGAGGAAGAAGGCCCGCAAATTTGGGACATGTTCTTTAATGGAGCTTTCTCAAAGGAAGTTGCAGGGGCAGGTGTAGTCCTTGTGTCCCCCACACAGGAATGCATTCATTTATCTTTCAAATTAACTTTTCAGGTCACAAATAACATAGCAGGGTATGAATCCTTGATATTGGGCTTAAAAGTTGCTAAATAAATGGGCACCAAAGGTCTGAAATTTTTTGGAGATGCAGACCTTATCATTCAGCAGGTCAACAAAACGTTCCAAGCAAAGCATCCAAGGCTGAAAGCATATAGAGATGAGGTATGGAAGCTCAAAGACTCTTTTAATATTTTCAGCATTTCTTACATCCCAAGAATGGAGAATCAACTTGTTGATTCCCTTGTTGTGTCTGCTAGCACGTTTATTCCTCCTTTGCCTCCCAAGTTTACTTGTGAAGTTCAGGTGAAATATAGACCATCTCTGCCTGACAATATCAAATACTGGAAATTTTTTGAAGATGATGATGAAATTAATAGGTTTTTACAAGTCGTTGATGAATTTTCTGAAATTCACATCGACTAAGAAAACGAAACCATAGAAGAATGCAACCAATCCAAGCTAAAGGACGAGATTGGTCAGGACAACATTGTTCAACTGCCTAGTAACCATATACCCAAAGGATTGGTGCCCCTAGAGAAGTTGTTTGATCATAATGTTGTACCTTATAAGCCTTCCAAAAAAGAAAATGAGACTATTGTTCATAAACATAATGTGGGGAGTCCAGCCCATCTAAAGCATATAAATCTATCCACTTATTTTTCTTCTACCCATAGTTCTGAGTATTGCAGCTTGATGAAGCAATTTGCTAATATTTTTTCTTGGGAATACAGTGATCTTAAAACCTATGACACAAACATCATTCAACATAAGGTTCCACTGGAAAAGAACACCATCCCTTTTAAGTAAAAATTAAGACCTATCAGCCCTCTCTTATTACCTTTGATTGAGAAAGAAATCAAGAAGTTGTTGGATGCCAAGATCATAGTTCCCTAAGGTATTCAAAGTGGATAAATAACCTTATGGTAGTAAGAAAGAAGAATGGAGAAATTAGGCTTTGTGTTGACTTCAGGGATCTGAACAAATGCTCTAAAAAAGACAACTACCCCCTGCCTAAGATGGAGCACGCACTTCAAAAAGTTTTAGGGGCTAAAATCATGTCTTTCTTAGATGGATTTTCAGGTTACAATCAGATTTTTGTACATCCAAAAGATTAGGAAAAGACCGCCTTCACTACTCCTTGGGGCACTTTCATGTACTCCAAGATGCCTTTTGGACCGATGAATTTTGGGGCTACTTTTCAGAGGGCCATGGACATAGCCTTTGTGGGAGAGAAGGATAAGTTTGTCCTTATTTACCTTGATGACATAACAGTCTTTTCCAGCACTCACAAGGACCATTTGCAGCATTTGAAGAAGGTGTTTCTAAAGTGCAGACAGTTTGGAATTTCTGTGAACCCAAAGAAGTCACAGTTTGCTCTAGAAGAAGGCAAACTGCTGGGACATATTGTTTCTGTTGAAGGTGTGAAGATCGATCCAGCAAGAGTTCAAGAAATTTAGACATTTTCCATCCCAAGGTCAAAAAGGGTCATTCAATCCTTCCTGGGTAAGAATAACTTTGTCAGGAGATTTATTCCAAACTTTGCAAAACTAGTGAAGCACATCACTTCCATGCTGAAGAAAGGATCAGAAATAAAATGGACAAATGTTGCAAGAAGCTCTTTTGAAGCCATAAAACAAGCTATCATGGAAGCTCCCACTCTAATCAACCCAGATTACACCAAGGAGTTTTATATCTTCTCTTTTTCCTCTTATGATACACTTGCAACAGTTAAGTTGCAGAAAAAAGATGAAGGCATAGAGCACCCTGTGGCATTTTTCAGCAAAACTCTGAGGGATATTGAACTAAGGTATGACCTTATTGAAAAACAAGCTTATTCTCTCATAAAATCTTTAAAGGCATTCAGAATTTATATCCTGCATTCCAAAGTGATTGCATATGTACCTTCGGCCTCAGTAAAAGATGTTATAACTCAGCTAGATATTGATAGAAAGAGAGCTAAATGGATTGCAAAATTCATAGAATTGAACATAGAGGTGAAGCCCACCAAGCTTGTCAAAGGCCAGGGCTTGGCTAAACTTATGGCTGAAGAAAATTGCAATTTGTTATACATCAATTGCATGGGTTCAAATTCGGGTGATGAGCAAACAGAGGAAGCAGCAGAAGAGCAAAAGCAGAATCAGTCTTTGGCTGAAAATCTAGCCACCTATGAATGGTATTCTAGCATAGTTATTTTTTTGCAGAAGTAGAAGTCCCTCCAGGGCTTAGCTCAAGTCAAGCCTGGGCCATTAAGCTCAGATCAGCCAAATTCTACATTAATGAAAACCTTCTCTATTGGAAAGACCCATCAGGAATCCTCTTGAGATGTCTAGATAAAGGAAAAATTGTGGAAGTCATGCACCAATTCCATTCTAGCATGTGTGGAGGGCATCATTATTGGAAAACCACAACCCACAAGATCCTAAGAGCTTAGTATTATTGGCCTACTATGTTCTCTGATGTGTGTTCTTTTGTCAAGTCTTATGACAAATTCCAGAGGTTTGCAAGAAGACAACAGCTAAAATCTCTCCCCTTGACACACCAATGGTCCCTTCCAGCAATGGGGCTTGGACTTTATAGGTGAGATCAACCCACATTCCAGTGGCCAGCACAAATGGATCTTGGTAGCCACTGATTATTTCACCAAGTGGATTGAGGCTATACCCACTAAGAATGTTAATCATCAAGTTGTCATAAAGTTCTTGAATGAGAATATTTTCACTATATTTAGTTTCCCAACCAAACTAGTCACTGATAATGCAGTAGCTTTCAAGGCAAAAGAATTGGTGGACATGACTGAATCCATGGGCATTCAATTGGTGCATTCTACCTCATATTATCCTCAAGGCAATGGCGTGGTAGAATCATCTAACAAGAATTTGGTAAGGATAATCAAAAAACTATTGGAAGACAACAAAAAGAGTTGGGATTCCAAGTTGAAGTTTGCACTGTGGGCTGACAGAGTTACCAACAAGAATTCCATAGGAAATTCTCCATTTAAGCTTGTTTATGGTGCTAATGTTGTTTATCCTATCCAGCTGATTCTCCCTATGGCCAAATTCTTTCAAGAAGAACAGGATGAAACGAATGACATGGTAAGAAGAATAAATAACCTGTTTGAATTACAGCAGATTAGAGAGCAGTTTGTTGAGAAGTTAAGAATTCATCAGAATAGGATCAAAGAAACCTTTGACAAGAAGGCAAAAGTGGACAATTTCCAAGTTGGTGACCGAGTTCTCAAATGGGATGCAATGAAGGAAAAGAGAGATAATCATGGTAAGTTTGACTCCTTATGGACAGGTCCATTCGTCATCACTCAAATTCAGCAGAACAATACCTTTATTCTATAGAGTCTGGAAGGAAAAGATGTTTTTGGTGGCCCAGTCAATGGGCGGTTCTTGAAACTTTATTTCATTTAAGGCTTTAAAGCCTTGATATGTAAATATGTTTTTCAGTTCTTATTTTTTATGCAAAATAAACTCCATGCCCAATGGAACACCAAGAGATAGAATTGGTTTTGGTTTTATAGGAAAGGCATTGGTCTGTGGTTCTTGAAACCTCATAGGGAGGCTTTCATCCCCAGAAGGAGCCAGTGTTAGCCCCTAAGGTGCAATGCTACTATTTTTAGCAGAAATGTCCCCTGTTTCAGCTTTGATAGCCACATCTCCTCTTGCTCCACTTTGGGCATACACCAGACTTCAAAATATTATTCTCACATCTATAAATGCACTGGGTCCTGATCCAAATGGGTCCAAATGTGCTCTTTAAGTCTTCAAAAGCCAGTAAAATCATGTGAAAGATCAAAACCAATGCAGGAGAAGAACCCTTAGAATGGCGGAAAAGCACTATCTGGAGGAAAAACACATAAAAACAGTGAAAAACCAAGTATCAGAAGCATAAACAGTGAAATGTGTAATAGCCGTCAGATCTGGCTGATCAACGATCCATATCTTATCAGTGAGTCGCAATCGGTGGAGGCAATCGGCAAATAGGGGAGGACCATAGGGAGCTTGCGATGGTGATCGATGATGCAACGTGGACGGTCAATCAAGAGTGTAGATCGACAGCCCACGTCGCATCGCAGGATCGCTATCGGAGAACACAACAAAGCACTCGCCATTAGCCCGGGGCATGAGCGATATGCAATTGCGATCAATCATATCAGTGGATCACAATCAGGGAAACATTATGGAGTGGGGCCTTTATACATGTATATGTGCAATGCAATTAGCTGAACTCGATGGCTATATAGGCATTATTGCATAGATTTGCAGATCCGCTGAATTTTCCTATGTATTTTCACATATTTTCATTATTTAATGAAATACAAAGAGGTAGTGTCGATGTGATAAAACCCAGACCCGAAGGGGTTCGAGAATGAAAATATATAATATTTCAGGTTTGCCAAAGCCAATTTTTCATGATTTTTATTGTTTTAACATATTTCAAAATACAAAGGGAAGCTTGGAAACAAGGCCAAAGCAACTTGCGATAGCGATTGAGGGCATGCCCGATAGAGGAATAGACAATGTTTAAGGACTTTTTAAGTCTGAAATAAACAAAGCTTGGCGGGATTTCACAGTGTTGCAGCATTTTTTTGTGTAAAACAAAAAACAGTCATTGCTAGCATTTGAAAAGATTTCAAAAGGCCCATAGACCCATTCAATCACATAACAGTGTTGGAAATAATACTAAGAGGGGGCGGGGAGTGAATCAGTATTATCAAACTAATGATTTTTCATTTCCATAATCAGATTCATATACGCTACCTCAGTTAAGGGAACTCGGGTCTACACGCAACTGTGTTTAGATCAACTAGCGTATATCCAACAAACTTATGACTCAGTTAATTCATTATATATTGATCTTTAATCAACACATCATAACCATATAAATAGTAACCAGGTGCAGTAAAAATAGAACAGATCATCACACATAAGAAACACACATGAACACCAAGATATAATGTGGAAACCCAATGTGGGTGAAAACCACCTACTGCAATTGTCTTTGTCTTCTTTTAATAAGAGAATTGTGTTTACAAATTTTGTATTGGTGCAGTCTTATACCAGCAAGTAGGCTTCTACCTGTAGAAGGCTGCAACCTTCTCTCATTCTCCAACTTCTACTGGAAGGGAGCTACAACCCCCTAGCTCTTGTATTAGCTGATATGTTTACTAGTACATAAGTGCAGGCCTACAGAAGGTTACAAACTTCTCCTTTCTTCCAGGGACCACGTTTCATAAATTTTCAGACTAGATCCATCAACAACATCATTCAATCATCAAATATTTCTACGTCAACCAATCTCCTTTTGAACCAACCACAACCGAATCAATCGACCACTCTGATCATTCAGAATGTTGTCTCTAGAATACAGTAACCAGAACCCAAGCAATAACCCAGAACACTGCAACAACAAATAGAAGCAACTAAAACATATTTTATAAGGTGTACGTTACTTCCATGTGTCGAACCTGCGTGCATACGCGCTTTCCTCAAAGCAAACCAGCATACCGATCTACAAATCAAATGTATGATGTATACATTGTTTTTATATGCAGAACTAATGTGTATATGCTCCTTTTCTAAAGTGAACCTGCATACAGATCTGTAAGAGATGATTTAAACATAACAACAGTTCTAGACTTCAATCATACCTAAATCATTATATTTACAGACTACAACATGCGCCAGTTATTTAGATACATGATCAAAGCACATAAAGATAATTCACTTCAAGCCTTAAGATCCTGAAACATCATTAGATCTTATCCTTCATCAAGCACTAAGGTTATTCCTTGGTTCAGATCAAACACCACACCATAAGCCAATAACCTGCATATTAGATCTCACACTATATCAGATATTCGATACTCGCACACCTTGGCCTAATGATCTTCTCCTCCTTTTATAGTTTTAGGCCTTTCTCAATACCATGGACCAAAACCACTTAGGACCAAATACCTATGGTCAATACCTTGGACCAATACCATGGACCAAATACTTCGGACCAAACATTTAGTTTTCCTAGGCATATGCACTTTTCCTTTTGTGAAAGTGCATGTGTACATATACGCGACTTGTATATAGTGAACCCGTGTGTATACATGGCTTGGTCAATGGTGAACCTGCGCATACCTCTCTTTCTTCATTACTCTGATCTGTAACTTTGTGTTGTTAACCTGTAGTATTATGATCTGTCATCTAAGTGAGTTTCTTTCTGAACTGATTCCTTGAAGTTGCCCTACGTTTCATCATATTTGAAAACATTCCTGTCATGTATTTTGTCACATCTGATATCTCTTCTGTAGATTCATCTAATTTCCATATACAAGAGAGATGTTCTGCTACAAGTGGGTCGCCATCAAGTACAATACATACATCGTAATGCCAACAATCTCTCCCTTTGGACTTGATGGCAACAACCACACCAAGTCACTCTCCCCCTTTGACATCAAGGGCAAAGGGTCATGCTCCCCCTAAGTGCTGAATTCTCTGATATGCTGTAGTGTTGATTGAGCTCCCATGATCAAGTCCATGCTCCACTTGAGCATAAGCAAAGTCTGCAAAAATATGTTCTAAAAGTAGAACATGACTCTCTACATACATCACACATGACCTTCCTATCATCAATGACTCATACATGCATCCATCTCCCAACCAAGTGGGGATATTCCAAATTTGACTCATCCACCTGACCAAGTGGGGATATACCAATTATTTATACATGACTAAAATATTACATCATCCTTCCCAGGCATAGTGGGGGTACAAATTACATCATATGACCAAAAGGGACTCATCAAAAAACTACAACAGACAGAGACTAATTATTACATCATGAGTCTTGATATGACCTTTACATTGAATGATATACATGACATTTATAACAGAGACAAAATGTCTTATACAAGACCATGATAGTCATTGGCAACTATCATCACCAGCATCTGTCAACAGCATCCGGACCAACAACCTGTATATGTCCATCATTAGTTCCCAAAATATCATCAACCATGTTCTCCCCTGAACCCGTGCCACCTGTTCACTATCAGATCTGATCATTGCATATGTCAGTAAGAGATATCAAAACATCATCATCAATTAGATATACATCAAGTGATTAACAAAATTATGAGGACCAATATGTCAGTAGATTGAAATCATCATCAAATAGAGTAGATAATTGACAGAACCATAGCAGACCCCCTTTTTCCTGAGTTTGGCCCACTATTTTTCTTCAAAGCAACATATACGCGACTGTGTCCACAGAAACTCGCGTATGTAGAGACTACACATCATGAAACTCATTTATAACCACCTTTCTCTGAAAAATAATATTTAACAATAGGATGATTAAGAAACTACTCCCAGCTTTTGTCTGAGATATTCAAATGTCTCTTTGGGCAGTGGTTTAGTGAATATATTAGCAACCTATTCTTTGGAGTGAACATACTCCAATTTGACTTTTGTTCTAGCACTTGTTCACGTAGGAAATGATATTTCATGGGTATGTGCTTGGTCTTGGAGTGCATTACTGGATTCTTTGATATACTGATGGCACTTGTATTATCACATAGAATAGAGATTGGTGGAGTACATGTGATTTGAATATCTTGCAAGGTTTACATCATCCAAAGTAATTGTGTGCAGCAAGGTGCAGCAGCCATGTATTCTACTTCAGCTGTAGATAATGCAATTGATCTTTATTTCTTGCTGAACCAAAACACTAACCTGGAACCCATATAGAATGCACCACCACTAGTGCTCTTTCTATCATCGACACTCCCTGCCCAATCTACATCTGTATATGCATGAAGTGTAAGATCAATGTCTCTAGGATACCATAAACCAAAGTTCTTTGTTCCTTGAAGATATTTGAAGATTCTTTTGACTGCCTAAAGGTAAGATTCCTTTGGATTTTCTTGGAATCTTCCAACTATTCCCACTGCATGCATGATGTCTAGTCGGGTACCTTTTAGATAAAGCAGACTCCCAATTATGGATCTGTAAGTTGGTTGATGTACCAATGGAGATTCATCATTTGAGCTGAGATTACATCCTGTGACCATTGGAGTACATACTAGTTCCATGCCGTACTTTTTCAGGATCTGCTTGAGATATTTTGTTTGTGAGAGAAAATTACCATCTTTATTTTGTTGTACTTGTAGACTAAGAAAGTAGGTAAGATCACCAAGCAAGGCCATTTCAAATTCTTGCTGCATTACTAAAGCAAAATTCTGACTCATGGATTCTTCATTGCTACCAAAGCTGATATCATCAACATACACAACAATTATTAGCAATTATCAATGTCCATCTTTGTATATAGATTGCTATCTGCTAACCCCTTCGAAAAACCCTGTTGGTGGAGATATTTGTCAAGACGGTAATACCATGCCCTTGGAGCCTGTTTTAGACCATAGAGAACTTTCCTGAGTTTTCATAAAATTTTGCATCATTTCCAAGAAGGCATCCTTCTGGTTGTTCAATATAGACTTCTTCTTCTAAGTCTCCATTAAGAAAGGCAGATTTTACATCCATTTGGTATACTTTGAATTTCTGAAAACTAGAAAGAGAAAGAAACATTATGATGGCTTCAAATATAGCAATAGGTGCAAAAGTTTCTTCAAAGTCTATACCTTCTTGTTGAGCATATCATTTCTTGAAGCCTCAAAAATCGTTGCAACAACATGGGGGATGACTACCCGGTCCGGACCTTAAAGCAACTCCTTTTCCGTTTGAAATGGTGGTTCCGATTGGTTCAACTAGGTCCAGTTACCTTCTCTCAATTTCCAATGGCTTTAAAATATAACTTTCATTCACCAATGGAAAAGAGACATCAAATCGTCTTTCTTGCTAATCAGGCAAGAAAGTGATCCTTAAGCTGATTTAGGGCTCAACCAATCCACTACTAAAGGTTGCCTCTTTGGAAAGAGGACTTGACAGAATGCAGAAATTAATCTAAATGCAAACTTATACTAAGATGCAAGCAAAAGGAAATCTTAATCCTATCACAATTATGCAGATATAGATCTAACCTAACCAAGAGCAGGTGTTTAAAATATTGATATTTAAATGTCTCGTTTATAATGAATATAAAGTTAATGAAATAGTTCAATTAACTAACATTATGGATACCGAACACATCCTATTAAGATCATTTAACTGAAATAATCAATCAACAACACTCATGAAGTAGTCACAGAATGATCTTGATCTTTTAATCAGTAACTTGAATAATTAAACAATAATATGCGGAAGAAGTTCACAACATATCACTATTTATTCATCCAATATTAAAAGACAGATTTATGAGTAAATAGTTACTCCGAAATCAAAATTCAGCTCATAAGAGCAAAGATAAATAACATAAAATAGAGGCAAATTACCCATATTACAAAACTGCTTTTAGAATTCTAGAATTGCAAAGGAGAGATGCCCCTTATTACATTCTGCAATTTGCTATTTATAATATTTGCAACAGAATTCTTGAGAGGAAAGTTTGTTGAAGAGAAATCTGTCCAATCCAATTTTATTCGCTCAAAATTTCAATATTTAATTGCTAGAGCATTTTCATTGATTGGGATCTTTTTCTCCAAATCTCTTCTATTGTTTTTCTGTAAGAAGAAATCAAAATAAATTAAAATGCAATCAATAAAAACAAAATATCATTTCTGGCATTTAAAACAAATCCAATCAAATTATATTTAAATAAATAATTGAAAATAAAATATAAGCTCTCTATTGATGTCTCGGATGGTTTAATTGGCCAAAGATATTATTGACAAATGGATCTACAATTAGAAGATGCTTGGACAAATAAAAATGCAGAAAATAACTTAGAAAATTGATTTTGTTTTAGAAATTCGAAGCTTAATCTTCTGCATGATTTTTGATCCAGTTAATGACCAAATCCATTAGTTAAACCTCCTCAGAAATGCTCTCCTTGATTTTATCTTTCCAATGAGCCATCCTGGGCCTTATTTGGCCAAGTATAACTCAATCTATGAGCCTCCAAAGTTGATGAGTCAAAACTGGCGTAAATCTGGAAATTCTGTTGCTAGGCTAAAAATAAAAATTTTTAATTAAAAATCTAATCTTAAATTAGAATTCTAATTAATTATTAATTATGATCTAAACTAATCA
>APFE030301500.1:341858-396249 GCA_000404065.3 Pinus taeda
GAAAATAAATAAAAAGAATAAAAATAACATTTTTAACCCAGATTAGATAAATGATGGGACTTTAAAGGAGTACCATTTTCAAACCAGTTGACCAAATAAGGCGAAACAAGCGTCAATGGGAGGCTTATAAAAAATTAGTTCTAACAAAACAATCAAAACAAAAATCTAAAGAAAATGAAAAATTAACAAAAGCGCAAGATAATCGATTAAATAAAAATCCTAAAAAGGTGATTAGCCAAAAAAATTTAGAGAAAGGGTCCCCATTATTTGAAGTGAACAAGTCAAAAATGGGGGGGGGTTGTGTTTTACCACAACAATGGCAACACATGGGAGAATAACCAGTTATCTCTATTTGATATGAATGAGATTTTCCTAAAATTAAAGTAAAAATAATTAAAGAAGAAAAAAGTTTTTTTTGGAATGCTTGACTAGGTTCATTAATCTGAATAAAAACAAGAATGATCTAACTATAATTTTTCTTAAAACTTCTCGTAAATTAAAATATTTCAAAACTCTATATCAGTATTTAATTAGTTGTAGAGATAAAGTAGGGGTCACTTTACAGCTTAGCTTTTAAAATATACTCATTTGTCACAGGTCGAGCCACTGTTGCCAGCAAACATCTATAGTCTCGACAGGGTTACCTTTTAATCATCAATGATTCAAAATCCCATCTCTTCAAGAATTATTGACCTAGAGATAAACCCATTTATATATGTTTATTTCTTTTATTATTTTTTATTATTATATATTCTTAAAAGTCATTCCTAGTTTGTAGCTATATTTTGACAATGCCATTCTAGTTATAATTCAACTAAACAAGTTGGCTCGTGATGGGACCCCTTGTCTTATAATTGTTTGCAATCATAAGCCATTACCCTGGTTTGTTTAACAGTGTTGGTAATGTTAGCCTATTTTTCCCCTATGATCATAGTAAGCAGGCTCATAATGAAACCTCTTATCTTTTAAGTTTAAATATATCTATAGATTATACTTTAGAAAAATAAGACTCTTTGGGACAGGGAGAATCATTGACTCCTTAAGAGTTAAGAATGACAGTTTCAGAGTCAAAGGTGCTTTACTGTAATGTGTTTTTACTGGGTTATAAGTAACTTTTCTTGACTGATAATATAACTTTGAAAGATCTTAATAAAATATTGAAATCTCAAAATGATTACAATTTTGATGATAAAAGTAATTTCTCAGATTTCATGATACTTTGCCAACTTCTCTTGATTGGTAATCTCTTCCTTAAGTATGTCTACTTTTATAATAAGAAAATCAAACTTTTAGTAAGAGATTTAAGAAAAAACTAGTAGATGACTATTAACAGTTTTTCTCCATGTATGCTGACCATTGTTAGGTAACAAGTAGGCTTTCCATATAAATCATGGCAAGGTCACCAAAATGAAAACTGAAAATCAAAGGAAAAAGAATTCTTATGCTAAAATGAGAAAGAAATCAACAAAAATAAAAATGAATAATTTTTTTTAAAAAAATGGAAAGTAAAATCCAAGTTTCATAAGATAAACTCAAACAAGAATGTTTATACCAAGGTCTCAACAATATGAAGAAACAGAAAGTAATCGTGTAATCATTCCTTCTTATGTCAAGATTTAGAAAAATCATACTTTGTAGGGTTGTAAGTGTTTTAAGTTTTTTAGATAGCAATGATGATAAAATTCAGCCACAATGAAAACTTTCTGTCTGATATCAATGTTCTTGTTTCAAAGCATCAACTTAATCATTTTCTAATGAAATGAATGCTTTAAGGAAACAAGGTAAAGGTTTCAAAACTTCCTGGTGTAGCTGTTTCAATGAGGATTATCGTTGCTTCTTGAAATTAAGCCGGGAGAGAAGTATAGACTTTGAAAATATGATCTGGTTGAGGATTGGAAGCTTTTATGAAGAGCTGCAAAACATGTTTATATATCAAAAAAACAAAACTGAAACTAAAGTAACAAAATGGAAATTAATGAAATTGGATACATGAATCTTACCATTGAGTAATTGCTTTTGATCTTACCTGAAAGGTATCAGTTTTTCCAAACTAACTGACTTCTTATTTTAATTAACATTAAAAACTTGAAGAAGTCAAACTAACCAAAGTCCTATAACCCAAAATCATTATTTATTTTATCTAAACTAAAGCAGGCAATAAAATGCAAAAATGGAATGCTTAATGTTCAAGGGAAAACAAATGCATCAGAAATGAGAATGGAGATTTGCAGTAATCACTGTTTCTCAAAATATTATAAGTTTCATATAAATTCCATGATTTTATAAATTGTCTAGAATCAAAACCGCATTCAAGATAATAAAAATTAAACGTGAAGATAGAGAGGTTTTGAATTTTATTTTTAATTATGGAATTATATATTTAAAACTAAAATGTATGAAAAATCAAAATGATTTAAATATACTGCAAATTGGTTATTATTTGCTTTTTTACCATAGTGGTTACCCAAGCTCACTTTGTTAATAACACATCACCTTATCAAATGATTCCAATTGCATGTAGAGGCATGCGTTGGAGTTTATCGCATCGGCGATTGAAATAGCAAATTGTCGATATGAGATCATGTGAAGAAAATATGTGCGATGAGATGTAGCGATCACACTATTGAAGAACTTTTATATTGCGAATTGGGGACAGTCATGCTACAATTTGCAGATCACACACCGCATCTCACGATTTGTACTTTGCACATTGCACATTGCGCATCGCAAATTTGGAATAGTGGTATGGTCATGAATAAAAATGCGATGAAGCGATTGCGATATCGGCGTACCAGAATATTGGAGAATAATCATGTTGGAAATTCCAAGATCGGTGATGTGATGAATGATGTAGCTAATCGGTGATCATGGTCGACAATCTTAAGCACATGATGTAACAATTCTCAATACGCCAATATGCGATGAAAAGTGGACCCGATAATTTTATGATGAAAATTTAATAACATATCAGATTTGAGACATCGGCCCTTTAAAATTAAGCCCCTACTTTTATTGCGATTGAATGGATGCGATATTTTATAAACTTGATTTGAATTTCATATCGGATCCGGAATTATGTGGTCATCGCAATATTGGTAAAGCCGTTTATCGGAGATTGGCGATTCATGATAATGGAAGTATATTCAACTGAAAACCTCTGATATGCGAAATGCGATATGACATATGAGCGAAGTAATACATTGGAGATCTTGTATTAAACAATTTGTTATCAAAAATGCTAAAAGCTACTTCCGATGAAATATTTCGCTACAAGTGGTTGTGAAGTGGATGATGTGATATGGATTCCAGCACAGATAATTCCAAAACACATTGTCCATAAAATCCACCGTCACTACTTCTGGACTCCTCGGGTTATCAAAAAGTCTCAACTTATTCCATTCTTTAGTCCTTAGTCGCTGGGTCTCGGCCTTATCCCCTTTTGATGCCCCATCTCTATCCCTGTAGTCAGATAGCATGGTATGTCCTCTACCTCCAATGATACCTCCAATGGACAGGAGATTACCCCTATACTGGTTGAAATGGTATCGTCTTTCTTGTCAGAATGTGATTGACGAAGATGAGCGGGCTGAGAATATTGCAAACATTTTCACTGAAGTGTCAACAATATGAAAATCAAGTTGAATCCTATGATATTGCTTGAAATTTCAATTGGGTTTTCTGATGGTTGAAAGCAAAGTTAAAAATGTTCAAATTCTAATGAATCACAAAATAAAATTTCCCTGAACCTGTTGCAAATTTGAAATGGGTTTGCTACTTACTTCAAGTTTTGAAAACAAATAAAATCCTGCAAATAAAACAAAACAAAAATAAAAAATAAACTAAGGAAAAGAGAAACTAATAATAGATGAGAATGAACTTGTGAATGCGTACCTGGAAGGAAATTCTCTGTAGTTTTTTTTTTTTTTTTTACCTCATGAATCTTCAAATTTTTCCTTCAATTTATCAAAATTTTAACTTTATTCAAAATCATCTCATCATTTATTCTAAATCGGAGTGAGTAATTAGCCTAAATAAAATATGCTTGTTTATGTTTAGGAAATATAAAATTTACCAGAAATAAATATGAAAATAGTCTTTCTTTTTAAGTTGAAACAACAATTTATTACCTCTTCTCATTCCGAACTAACTTGAGAAAAATCTGTATTGTTATAGTGACTTTTCAATAATGCTTTCAGTAAATAAATATGATGTGTATTGCAGCATCAGATAATAAACTAAAAACCAGAATGAGATAAAGCCATTAATTGTAGAAAAATATCAACACAGATTTAAATGTATGCTAGGTGCATATTTTGTCAATACATTATTCGAAATAGGTAGAGATGTATTGCTGCAATAAATTTTAAAAAGGAAAACAAGAATTAAAATTTTCTTATAGGAAGAAAATGTTTCACTGAAAATGTATATGAGAAGCACTGATTGCTTTGTTTTATTTTTATCTCCAGAATTGTTGAAAATAAATTAACTACATTAATTCTACTCCTATTCTAACCATATACATAAAAATGACTAGGTGTAATCATATTTCCAGTGTAACCATTCTCTCATTTTTATTCCTGCATATATGTACAGTTCAAATGTTAGTAATAAAAATAGAAATCTTATTGAACTAAGAAAATTAAATCTGTAAGTAGAATGTACAGTTATTGTTGGCAACTTAATGAAAATCTCTTTCTCTTGAAATTTCCTTTCTAATTGAATACCGATTGGATCATAGAAATCTGGATGAATTTCTATTAAGGATTGGGAAATATTCAAAGGAAGAGACAACAGTCGAGATTGTAGATATGAGCTTTTAGATTCAAAGGCCTGGAAGAAACTATTAGTGTTATATGTAAATGTTAAATTATTATTAATCTTCCATGAAGGAAAGTTCCAAATATTTTTCAAATGAATTAATGAAAAATGGATGGAAAACTTTCAAATGAAATGGAAAATTATTAATTAAATTGGATTGCTAGCAGATTTCTAAAAAATCATTCTCCTGATGATATTGCCTTTGAGAAGATAGAAGCTTTGATAAAACATTAGCATTGATTGAAATTGAAATTGAAATAGCTTTTGATACTCTTGATTATAATATAAAATCTCAATTTTCCAACAGAGCAATGCATCAATTGAATGTTTGATAGTAAAGTGCTCAATATGTCAGCGTAATGTATCAAAAATCTATAAAATAAAATTTGAAATTAAATCTAATTTTATACAAACTAAGTGAGGAAGCAAAAATAAAATGAAAGCACTATTTGTACAACTAATGTTACAACACAATTGGGATCGTTTTGAAATAATTTCTCTGTCACAAGGTTTGGCCAGAATTATGGAATTTGAGTAATTTTGAATTCCAACTTGTGAACTAGAAAGAGAATTATGGTTATGAATAAGAATGAAGGTTTGATCATGATATGAATCATAAATTGGAATATTTTCTCGAATAGTGAAATCATGAAGATGATTTGCTGCTTTAGAATGAGGATTGGTTGAAATAATTTCTAAATTAAAATGTCCCTCATTCTCAGATGTTATTTGAATTTTCTCATGAGGACTCCCTTTAGAAAATAGAAATCAACATCCTCAATGTCAGAGTAATTATCATAAATGACTTCACAAGATTCTCTAGATTTCCCTTCAATCTCATCCAGTATATCAAAACAAGGAGGGAAAAGAATTTCATGTTCATTAATGGCAAAAGAGTGATCAATAATTGTTTTTCTATCTTGATAAAAACTTATTGGTAATTCATTTAGACCATCCTCTTTATTTTCTAAAATATCATTAATACCAAGAGGGGATAAATTACCATCATTAAAAATATCAGGATAAAGGGAAAAATGTGAACCTGAAATAATGCATTTAAAAATGTCTCTGTTTGAGAATTCTTTTACATTATGCTCATTGTAAATTTCAGATTCCATATCATTCATTTGTGTGCTTATGCTTTCTTGAAGAAGATTGCTTTGTTTCTCTGATTTCGGAATTTGTTCATCATGGAAAAATTCAGAAATTTGTACAGCAATTTGCATGCTATTATTTACTTTGATTGTTGCTTGCACTTGCTAATTTGCAATCTGATTTTCTGAATTTAATGCAGAGAAACTTTGAGATTTCAATGCAGGTCTTTCTCCAAAATTGTTGTTGTTGTCTTCTTGCATTTGATTAGAAATATTTTCTAAGCTTTGTGAAACCTCTTCGTCACAATTTATTTGTACATCCAAATTGGAATTTTCATTTATGTTAGAAGGGGATGGAACAAAGCTTGAACTAATTTCATATGGATCGAGAATAGAAGGAAGAGAATAATTATGTTCAAACCAATCTAATGATTCTTCTTTCATAGGTTCATTTTTGACATTAAAGCTTAAACAATTCAAATCAAATCGAATATTAAAATCTCTAACAGACTCATTTTCATTTTGTAGATATTCAATTTCATCACATACCTGATCATAATCATAGCAATCAAATTTACAAATGAAAATTATAACAAATTGATCCCAACTGTGAATTGAGGCAACTGGAAGAGATCTACACCAATTTCTGGCTTCTGCCACAAATGTGAGAGTAAAAATTCTGCATAAGATGCCTTCATCAATTCCTTGAAAATCATAATTTAAAACATTTTGAATGAATTGAAGGGCATGATTAAAAGTGGAAGAATTTATCTTACCATTGAATTTTACCTGAGACGAGAGTCTTACCACTTCGGGTGGAGTATTGGAAGATGCACGTCCATGGATACAACTCCAAATTGGAAGTTTAAGAGGAGCCATCCTGATTAAACAAAATGTTAAAATTGAAAAAGACTCCAACAGACAACAAGTTTCAGGGCCTCCTTCTAGCACCAAAATGTTGAAGCCTCGAAAATCGCTGCAACAACATGGGAGTGACCACCCAGTGCGGACCTTAAAGCAGCTCCTTTTCCATTTGGAATGGTGGTTCCGACTAGTTCAACTAGGTCCAGTTACCTTCTCTCAATCTCCAATGGCTTTAAAATATGACTTTCATTCACCAGTGGAAAAGAGACATCAGATCGTCCTTCTTGCTGATCAGGCAAGAAAGTGATCCTTAAGCTTATTTAGGGCTCAGCCAATCCACTACTAAAGTTTGCCTCTTTGGAAAGAGGACTTGAAAGAATGCAGAAATTAATCTAAATGCAAACTTATGCTAAGATGCAAGCAAAAGGAACCATCTTAATCCTATCTCAATTAGGCAGATATAGATCTAACCTAACCAAGAGTAGGTGTTTAAAATATCGAGATTTAAATGTCTCATTTATAATTAATATCAAGTTAATGAAATAATTCAATTAACTGACATTATGGATACCAAACACATCATATTAAGACCTTTTAACTGAAATAATCAATCAACAACACTCAAGACGTAGTTCACAGAATGATCTTGATCATTTAATCAGTAACTTGAATAATCAAACAATAATATGCGAAAGAAGTTCCTAACATATCACTATTTATTCATCCAATATTAAAAAACAGATTTATGAGTAAATAGTTACTTCGAAATCAGAATTTAGCTCATAAGAGCAGAGATAAATAACAACATAAAATAGAGGCAAATTACTCATACCGACAAAAGTGCACAAATATGTATGTAAATTGACACATTTCTGTTATCATAAAATGAAACCAGCATTTAAAACAATAGTATTCGAAATACGAGTTTATTAAATCCATTTCTCCAGCTCCGGTCTCTAATAGTCGTTTACAATGTCTGGGCTTCTGCTTTTAAAAGCAGAGCTACAATAGTGCAAACTCTGTTCATTATACATAACTCAGGATGTAAAAGAAAAACCTCAATAATCTCCAGATCTGAGATTCCACTCCTCCCACCTACAACTCTAAATCCCTATTACAAAAGTGCTTTTAGAATTCTAGAATTACAGAGGAGAGCTACCCCTTATTACATTCTGCAATCTGCTATTTATAATATTTGCAACAGAATTCTTGAGAGGAAAGTTTGTTGAAGAGAAATCTGTCCAATGCAATTTTATTCGCTCAAAATTTCAATCTTTAATTGCTGGAGCATTCTCATTGATTGAAATCTTTTTCTCCAAATCTCTTCTATTCTTTTCATGTAAGAAGAAATCAAAATAAATTAAAATGCAATCAATAAAAACAAAATATTATTCTGGCATTTAAAACAAATCCAATCAAATTCTATTTAAATAAATAATTGAAAATAAAATATAAGCTCTCTATTGATGCCTGGGATAGTTTAATTGGCCAAAGATATTATTGACAAATGGATCTATAATTAGAAGAGGCTTGGACAAATAAAAATGCAGAAAATAACTCAGAAAATTGATTTTGTTTTTAGAAATTCAAATCTTGATCTTCTGCATGATTTTTGATCCAATTAATGACTAAATCTATTCGTGAAACCTCCTCAGAAATGCTCTCCTTGATTTTGTCTTTCCAATGAGCCATCCTAGGCCTTATTTGGCCAAGTATAACTCAATTTATGAGTCTCCAAAGTTGATGAGTCAAAACTGGCGTAAATTTGAAAATTCTATTGTTGGGCTAAAATCAAAATTTTTAAATTAAAAATCTAATTCTAAATTAGAATTCTAATTAATTATTAATTATGATCTAAACTATTAATTAATTAATATAAATCTAACTAATTTAATATATAAGTAACTACTTACTAGTAATTAAATTCGAATTTAATTAAATGAATTATATATTACATATTAATTAATTTAAAATTAATTATTTAATCTATTATTAAATTAACACTACACTCCTCACCAATACTATAACTACCCTTTCTATTTTACATTTCACTCACGTATGAATGCCTTTTGAATGAAACCTTTTATAGAACTCATATCCCTTTGCCATCGCATATCGGTCATCGGAGTTTTTAAGATACGAATGTTATGAAAATTGCGATGGACTTGATTTGCGACATGCGATCAAGTGATTGATAATGGACCCGAAATTTTGTGAAATGTAATTATATTTTGTTTTTAATTTGAGCTCCATGATCTTTATTATTTGGTTAAGTTATGGGATTATCGCATATCTTAAAAATGATTGATTGCATTTTGTTTTGGAATGCCTTTTTATTAAAGATGTGATGCGAGAAATTGTGTGATGAAGTTAACATGAGGTCACGGGAGCTCAAAAATTTACGTTAAAGTTTTTTCGTGTTCTGGGTCTCGGGGGCTATGAAATTGGAATTTTTTTAGGGTTTTTAGATATGCATGTTATAAAAAATTGTGATGTTTCCGATGTTGCGATTATGCGATGTAAATTTTATTTTAGTTTTTATTTATTTTTATATATTTTTTTATATTAAGTTTTATTTAATTATTAATTATATTTTATTATAATAATTAATTAATTAATCTTAAAATTTAATGTAAAATATCAGTTTTTTATTTTGGTTTTATTTTAATGATGTTTAATTTAGTTATGAAATTTTCTAAACTACAGCAACTCTGAAAATAAATAAAAAGAATAAAATTAACATTTTTAACTTAGATTAGATAAATGATGGGACTTCAAAGGAGTACCATTTTCAAACCAGTTGACCAAATAAGGCCCGAAACAAGTTGTCAATGGAAAGCTTATAAAAAATCAATTTTAACAAAGCAATCAAAATAAGAATCCAAAGAATATAAAAAAATTAATAAAAGCATAGGATAATCAGCTAAATAAAATCCTAAAAGGTGTTTAGCCAAAATTTTATAGAAAGGGTCCCCATTATTTGAAGTGAAGACTAATAGGGGGGTTGTGTTTTTACTACAACAATGGTGGCACACAGGAGAAGAATCAGCTATCTCTGTTTGATATGAATGCGTTTTACTAAAATTAAAGTAAAATAAAAAAGGGAGAATTATGCTTGAAATGCTTGACTAGGTTCATTAGTCTAAATAAAAGCAAGAATCATCTAACTGTAATTTTCTTATAATTCCTCATAAAATAAAATATTTTGAAACTCTATATCAGTCCTTCATTAGTTGTAGAGATAAAACAGGGGTCACTTTACAGCCTAGCTTTTAAAATATACTCATTTGTCATAGGTAGAGCCACTGCTGCCAGCAAACATCTATAGTCTCGACAGGGTTACCTTTTTAATTATCAATGATTATGAATCCCATCTATTTAATAATTATTGACCTAGAGATAAATCCATTATATATGTTTATTTTTTATTTTTTATTTTTATTATAAATCTTAAAAGCCATTGTTCTGGTTTGGTGGCTAGATAGTTGACAATGCCATTCACTAGTTATAATTGGACTGAACAAGCTGGCTCATGATGAGACCCCTTGTCTTATAATTGTTTGCAATCATAAGCCATTACCCTGGTTTGTTTAGCAGTGTTGGTAATGTCAGCCTATCTTTCCCCTATGATCATGGTAAGCAGGCTCATGATGAGACCTCTTATCTTTTAAGTTTAAATATATCTCTGGATTATACTCTAGAAAAATAAGACTCTTTGGGATAGGGAGAATAATTGACTCCTTAAGAGTTAAAAATGACAATTTCAGAGTTAAAGGTGTTTTGCTGTAAAGTGTCTTTACTTGGTTAAAAATAACTTTTCTTGAATGATAATAGAACTTTGAAAGATCTTAATAAAATATTGAAATCTCAAAATGATTACAACTTTCATGAAAAAGAAATTTCTCTAGATTTTGTGATACTTTGTCAACTTCTCTAAATTGGTAATCTCTTCTTTGAGTATGTTTACCTTTATAATAAGAAAATCAAACTTTACTAAGAGATTTAAGAAAAAGCTAATAGGTGACTATTAATAATTTTTCTCCATGTATGCTGACCATTGTTAGATAAGAAGTAGGCCTTCTATATAAATCATGGAAAAGTCACCAAAATCAAAACTGAAAACCAAAGGAAAATAATTCTTATGCTAAAGTGAGAAAAGAAATCAGCAAACAAAAATAAAGAAATTGAAAAGTGAAAGGAAAATCCAAGTTTTGAAATACAAACTCTAACAAGAATGGTTATACCATTGTCTCAACAATATGAAGAAAAAGAAAATAATCGCGTAAGCATTTCTTCTTATGTCGAGATTTTAGAAAAATCATACCTTGCAAGGTTGTAAGTGTTTTAAGCTTTTTGGATAGCAGTGACGATAAAAATTAGCCACAATGAAAATTTTCTCACAGATATCAATATTCATGTTTCTCAGTATATCTTAATCATTTTATAATAAAAAAAAGGAATGCTTAAAGAAACAAATTAAAGGTTCAGAAACTTCCTAGTGTAGCTATTTCGATGAAGATTATCACTACTTATTGAAATAAAGCTAGGAGAAGAGTATGGACTTCGAAAATATGAGCTGGCAGATGATTAGAAGCTTTTATGAAGAACTGCAAAACAGATTTATATGTCAAAAACAAAACTGAAACTAAAGTAACAAAATGGAAATTAATGAAAGTGGATACATGAATCTTACCATTGGATAATTGCTTTTGATCTTACCTGAAAGGTATCAGTTTCTCCAAACTAGCTGACTTCTTATTTTGATTAATATTAAAAACTTGAAGAAGTCAAACTAACTAAAATCCATTAACCCAAAATCATTATTTATTTTATCTAAACTAAAGCAAGCAGTAAAATGAAAAAATGGAATGCTTAACGTTCGAGGGAAAGCAAATGCATCATAAATGAGAATGAAAATTTGCAGTAATGACTATCTCAAAATATTATAAGTTTCATATAAACTCCATGATTTTATAAATTGTCTAGAATCAAGACCACATCCAAGATAATAAAATTTAAATGTGAATATAGAGAGGTCTTGAATTTCTTTTTCAATTATGGAATTATATATTCAAAACTGAAATATATGAGAAATCAAAATGATTTGAATATGCTGCAAATTTTTCATTAACAGCTTTCTTACCATAGTGGTTACCCAAGCTCGTTTTTTTTTTAAATAACAGATCGCCATATCAGATAATTCGCATCACATGTTTCTTCACCATGCTTTTAATTTGCAAGACTTCCCTTTTGTTGCTATGCCATATATTGATTAAATGTTAATGGCTTAGAGACATGCATTGGAAGTTATCACATCAGAGTTTGCAATGGAAAATTGCCGATATGAAAATATGCGTTGAAAAGATGTGTGACGTGATGGAGAAATTGCATCATTGAAGAAATATTATATCAGGGATCAGGGAATATTCACATTGTGCTTCCCACATCGCACAACATGCATCGCAAATTTGGAATTGTGATGTAAGCATAAATAAAAATGCGATGAAGCGATTGCGATGAAGCGATTGTTAATCAGTGATTGGCAAAATTTTGGCACCTGATATAACACAATATGATTCTTGCAATGCTGATATGCGATGAATGATGTGACTAATCGACGATCGCGATCAGCAATCTTAAGCACATGATGTAACAATTTTCGATATGCCGATATGCGATGAAGAGTGGACCCGATAGTTTTATGATGAAAATTTAGTAACATATCGGATCTGAGACATCAACCCTTTAAAATTATACTCCTATCACTATTGCGATTGAGTGGACGCGATATTTTTTATGATTTCGATTCGAATTGCATATTGGGTCCTAACTTATATGGTCGTCACAATATTGGTAAAGACAATTCACGATAATGGAAGTATACTTCAACTACAAACCTTTGATATGTGAAATGCGATATGGATGATGTGATTGACGAAGATGAGCAGGTTGTTGCAAATTTGAAATGGGTTTGCTGCTTACTTCAAGTTTTGAAAACAAATGAAAACCTGCAAATAAAACAAAACAAAAATAAAAAATAAACTAAGGAAAAGAGAAACTAATAATAGATGAGAATGAACTTGTGAATGCATACCTGGAAGGAAATTATCTGTAGTTTTTTACCTCATGAACCTTCAAATTTTTCTTTTGATTTATCAAAATTTTAGCTTTGTTCAAAATCATCTCGTCATTTATTCTAAATCAGAGTGAGCAATTAGCCTAAATAAATTATGCTTATTTATGTTCAAGAAATCTGAAATCTATAAAATTCACCAGAAATAAATCGAAAACTATGCTTCCCTTTTGAATTGCAACAACAATTTATTACCTCTGCTTATTCCAAATTAATTTGAGAGAAATTTGTATTGTTATAGTGACTATTCAATAACGCCTTCAGTAAATAAATATGATGCGTTTTGCAGTATCTGATAATAAACTAAAGACCGAAATGAGATAAAGCCACTAATTGTAGAAAAATATCAACACACATTTAAATGTGTGCCAGGTGCATATTCTGTCAATACATTATTCGAAATAGGCAGAGATGTAGTCATGGGTAGACGTATTACTGCAAGAAATTTTAAAAAGGAAAACAAGAATTAAAATTTTCTGATAGGAAGAAAATGTTTCACTGAAAATGTATATGATATGAGAAGAGCTGATTGCTTTGTTTTATTTTTATCTATAGAACTATTGAAAATAAATTAACTACATTAATTCTACTCCTATTCTAACCATATACATGATAATGACTAGGTATAATCATATTTCCAGTGTAACCATTCTCTCATTTTTATTCCTGCATATATGCACAATTCAAATGTTAGTAATAAAAACATGAATCTAATTAAACTAAGAAAGAAAAAATTGTAAATAGAATTTACAGTTATTATTAGCAAGTTAATTAAAATCTCATTCTCTTGAAATTTCTTTTCCAATTGAATACCAATTGGATCATATAAATCTGGATGGATTTCTATTAAGGATTGATAAATGTTCAAAGGAAGAGATGACAGGCCAGATTGAGGATATGAATTTTTAGATTCAAAGGCCTGGAAGAAACTGTTAGTGTTACATGTAAATGTTAAGCTATTGACAATCTTCCATGAAGGAAAAGTTTCCAAATATTTTTCAAATGAATTAATGAAAAATGGATGGAAATCTTTCAAATGAAATGGAAATTTATTAATTAAATTGGATCGCTGGTAGATTTCTAAAAATATATTCTCTTGTTGATATTGCCTTTGAGAAGACAGAAGTTTTTGATAAAACATTAGCATTGATTGAAATTGAAATTGAAATAGCTTTTGATGCTTTTGATTATAATATAAAACTTCAATTTTCCAACAGGGCAATGTATTAATTGAATGTTTGATAGTCAAGTGCTAAATATGCTAGCGTAATGTATCAAAAATCTGAAAAATAAAGTCTGGAAATAAATCTGATTTTATACAAAATAAGTGAGGAAACAAAAATAAAATGAAATTACTATTTGTGCAACTAATGTTACAGCACAATTGGGATCATTTTGAAATAATTTCTCTTTCACAAGGATTGGCCAGAATTATGGAATTTGAGTAATTTCGAATTCCAACTTGTGAACTAGAAAGAAAATTATGATTATGAACAGTAACGAAGGCTTGATCATGATATGAATCATAAATTGGAATATTTTCTCGAATAGTTAAATCATGAAGATGATTTGCTGCTTTAGAGTGAGGATTAGTTGGAATAATTTCTAAATTGAAATGTTCCTCTTTCTCAGATGTTATTTGAATTTTCTCATGAGGACTCTTGTTAGAAGAATAGAAATCAACATCTTCAGTGTCAAAGTAATTATCATAAATGACTTCACAAGATTCTTTAGAATTCCCTTCGATTTCATCCAATATATCCAAATAAGAAGGAACGAGAATTTCTTGTTCATTAATGGCAAAAGAATAATCATTAATTGCGTCTCTATTTTGATAAAAACTTAATGGTAATTTATTTAAGTCATCCTCTTTAATTTCTGAAATATCATTATTACCAAGAGGGAAAAAATTACCATCATTAAAAATATCAGGATAAAGGGAAAAATGTGAATCTGAAATAATGCATTTAAAAATGTCTTTGTTTGAGATTTTTTGTACATTATGCTCATTGTAAATTTCAGATTCCAGATCATTCATTTGTGTGCTCATGCTTTTTTGAAGAAGATTGTTTTACTCCTCTGATTTCAGCATTTACTCATCATGGAAAGATTCAGAAATTTGCACAACAATTTGAATGTTATTATTTACTTTGACTATTGCTTGCATTTGCTGATTTCCAATTTGATTTTTTGAATTTACCTCAAAGTAGCTTTCAGATTTCAAGGCAGCGCTTTCTTCAAAATTGCTGCTATTGTCTTCTTGTACTTGATCAGAAATATTTTCCAAGCTTTGTGAAACCTCTTCATCACAATTTATTTGCACACCTAAATTGGAATTCTCATTTATGCTAGAAGGGGATGGAACAAAGCTTGAACTAATTTCATATGGATCGGGAATAGGAGGAAGAGAACAATTATGTTCAAACCAATTTAGTGATTCTTCTTTCATAGATTCATCTTCGACATTAAATTTTAAACAATTCAAATGAAATCGAATATTGAAATCTCTAATAGACTCATTTTCATTTCGTAGATATTCAATTTCATCACATACCTGATCATAATCATAGCAGTCAAATTTACAAATGAAAATTGTAACAATTTGATCCTAGCTGTGAATTGAAGCAACCAGAAGAGTTCTACACCAGTTTCTAGCTTCTGCCACAAATGTGAGAGTAAAAATTCTTCATAAGATGCCTTTATCAATTCCTTGAAAATCATAATTTGAAACATTTTGAATAAATTGAAGGACATGATTAAAAGCAGAAGAATTTCTCTTACCATTGAATTTTACTTGGGACAAGAGTCTTATCACTGCAGGTGGAGTATTGGAAGATGCACGTCCATGGATACAACTCCAAATTGGATGTTTAAGAGGAGCCATCATGATTAAATAAAATGTTAAAGTTGAAAATACTCCAATAGACAACAAGTTTCAGGCCCTCTTTCTAGTCCCAAAATGTTGAAGCTTCGAAAATCGCTGCAACAACATGATGGATAACCACCCGGTCCGAACCTTAAAGCAGCTCCTTTTCCGTTTGGAATGGTGGTTCCAACTAGTTCAACTAGGTCCAGTTACCTTCTCTCAATCTCCAATGGCTTTAAAATATGACTTTCATTCACCAACGAAGAAGAGACATCAGATCAACCTTCTTGCTTATTAGGGAAGAAAGTGATCCTTAAGCTAATTTAGGGCTCATCCAATCCACTACCAAGTTTGCCTCTTTGGAAAGAGGACTTGAAAGAATGCAGAAATTAATCTAAATGCAAACATATTCTAAGATGCAAGCAAAAGGAACTATCTTAATCCTATCTCAATTAGGCAGAGCAGGTATATATATAATATTGGGATTGAAATGTATCTTGTTTATAATGAATACGAAATTAATGAAATAGTTCAATTAACTGACATTATCGATAGAAAAACACATTCTATTGAAACCTTTTAATTGAAATAATCAATCAACAACACTCAGGAAGTAGTTCACAAAATGGTATTGATCAGTTAATCAGTAACTTGAATTATTAAACAATAATATGCGGAAGAAGTTCACAGCATATCACTATTTATTCATCCAATATTAAAAGATAGATTTATGATTAAATATTTACTCAGAAATTAAAATTCAACCCATAAGAGCAGAGATAAATAACAACATAAAATAGAAGCAAATTACCCATACCAACAAAAATGCATAAATATGTAAGTCAATTGACACCATTCCTGTTATCATAAAATAAAACCAGTATTTAAAATAATAGTATTCGAAATACCAATTTATTGAATCCATTTCTCCAGCTACGGTCTCTAATAGTCCTTTACAATGCCTAAGCTTCTGCTTTCAAAAGCAGAGCTACAATAGTGCAAACTCTGTTCATTATACAGAACGCAGGATGTAAAAGAAAAACCTCAATAATCTCCAGATCTGAGATTCTACTCCTCCCACCTGCAACTCTATTACAAAAGTTCTTTTAGAATTCCAGAATTGTAGAGGAAAGCAACCCCTATTACATTCTGCAATCTACTATTTCTAATATTTGCAAAGGAATTGTTGAGATGAAAGTTTGTTGAAGAAAATCTGCCGAGTCACTTTTATTTGCTCAAAATTCCAATCTCTTAATTGCTGGAGAATTATCATTGATTAAGATCTTTTCTTCATATTTCTTTTACTGTTTTCCTGCAAAAAGAAATCAAAATGAATTAAAATGCAACAATATAATCAAAATACTATTTCTGGCATTAAAACAAATCTAATCAAATTTAATTGAAATAAATAATTGAAAATAAAATATAAGCCCTCTATTGATGCCTGGGATGGTTTAATTGGCTAAGGATATTATTGAGAAATAGATCTGCAATTATAAGAGGCTTCGACAAATGAAAATGCAAAAAATAATTCAAAAAATTGATTTTGTTTTAGAAATTCGGAGCTTGATTTTCTGCATGATTTTTCACCCAATTAATGACTAAATCTATTAGTGAAACCTCCTCAGAAATGTTCTCATTGATTTTGTCTTTCCAATGAGCCGTTCTGGGTCTCATTTGGCCAAGTAAAACTCATTCATAAGCTTCAAAGTTGATGAGTCAAAATCTGGCATAAATCTGAAAATTCTGTTGTTGGGCTAAAATGAGAAGTTTAATTAAAAATCTAATCCTAAATTAGAATTCAATATCTTAATAATTAATTCTAAATTAATTATTAACTAACTAATATATACAATTAATTCTAATTAATTATCATCTAATTAGAAATTAATTAAGTTACAAAATTAAATTAATATACAAATGATTTTAAAAAGTTAATTTAAATATAATTAATATTATAATTCAAATTATATTAAAATTATAATAAATATTATAATTATTATAATATAAAAAATATAAAAATTAATTTACAAACCATTGAAATCAATCCAAACCCATTAATTCATCCACGTGAGATTATGGAGGGATATGGCGAGGGTGACGTGAGGGTGCGGGAGGAATAAGGGGTGAAAAACTTTGTATTAAAATCTTTTAACACATCGCATTTGGCCTTATCACATATCACATTTTTGGGTTGTCAAATGCCAAGGCTTTTAAGAATTTGCAATAAGACTTTGCGAGAAATGTTTTTTTAATAAGTGTTTTCGTGTTCTCGGTCTCGGGGGCTAGAAAATGAGAAATTCTTTTAGAAATGCAATCCTAAATTAAAATTCTAATTAACTAATATTTATTTCTAATTTAATGGTTAGTTATGAACTAAACTAATTAATAATAAACTATTTATACCTAATTAACAATAATCTAAATAATATTTTAATTAAATTTTATATTTTAATTAAATTAATTTTTTAAAATTTAATATTAAATATTTTAAACTGATATAAAATCAACTAACCTACTTACACTATATTATTTCACTCACGGCTGTTTTGAGTTTTGAAACACAAAACAAAAATCAAAGCTTATAAAAAACTTTGGTTAATGCCTTAGCCTTTTAGCCATCGCATATCGTAAGAACCTTGGAATGGGGTTTTTTTTAGATATCATGTTATAAATGCGATTATCCGATATGCATGTTAAATTTTATTTATTTTTTTATGTTTTTATTTTATATATATTTTTATATTAAGTTTTAATTTAATTAATTTAATTATATTTATTATAATAATAATTTAATTAATCTTAAAATTTAATGTTAAATATCAATTTGTATTTTGGTTTTATTTTAATGATGTTTAATTTAGTTATGAAATTTTCTAAATTACAGCAACTCCAAAAATAAATAAAAAGAATAAAAATAACATTTTTAACCTAGATATGGGACTTCAAAGGAGTACCATTTTCAAACCAGTTGACCAAATGAGGCAAAACAAGCATCAACAGGAAGCTTATAAAAAATCAATTTTAACAAAGCAATCAAAATAAGAATCCAAATAAAATGAAAAATTAATAAAAGCGTAAGATAATCAGGTAAATAAAATCCTAAGAGGTGTTTAGCCAAAATTTTTATAGAAAGGGTCCCCATTATTTGAAGTGAAGACATCAATAATGGGGGGGTTGTGTTTCTACCACAACGTATCCTTACTCCATTCTTGTCCTCAATGGGATCTTCTCCCTCTAAAAATAATTTCTTGTTGGCAGTCTGGCTATCTACCTTGTCTTCATTTCTCCAAGGCACCCCTAGGGGAAGTGTGGTAATTCTGATTATGTGTTCAAGGGTGAGCTCTATGGAGAGGCTTCTCACCACAACAATGGCATGGGCTCTGGTCAATGGAATGAGGGAGAGAGAAAACTCTTGGCCCACTTGATCATCATACCCCCTTAATTTCTCAAAATACCCCATCCAGTTATGCCTCATGAATATTTCTAACATAGGAGGGTGTTGGTGGATTCTCACAGTGTTAATGGGATCCCTTCTATTAAACCCCCTATCATTTTGGTTGGTGAATTTTGAGGAGTAAAGATGGGTGATACAAATTTTAACGCAGAAGTAAATGGGATTGAAATAATTGTGGAGACAATTCCCTTACACAACTGCCAAATTCACTCAAACTGGGAGATTTCTCTATTCAATACAATTGGAAATAGGGAAGTAAATATAGAGCCTACCTCCTTGTGGTGTTTGTTGTAGACAATCGCTGAGTATCCCCTTCTATAACCTCTCTCGACCAATCTTGTAGAATATCTGACTATATCCTGTAGCATTCCTATGTGATCATATAGTATTTCCTGTGTAATCCTGTAGGAAGTCCTATACAGGAGAAAGATGGAATTTTTCTCTTCTGTAAGTTGCTTGGGTACGAGAGTGACTTTGCTAGAGTGAGCCTCGAGGAGATGAATGCATGAGTGCATGGGGATCAATGATTATTTCCTCTTATGATCGAGTTAAGTGAGGTGGTGTGCTGGTAGCCGAGGTACGTTTTCTATTTTTGGACCGTTGCTCCCCACTACCACTTCATCATTTCCCTCTTCTCATAATCAACTCCCAGTTGATGCATCCATAGTCTTAACTGCATTTTTCCTTATCCTCTCTTTTTGACTTGACCACTGCCACGTGTGGGAGGACCAACTGTTTTGTCTTTGTCGACTGAATGAACATGTTGAAGTTAACTAGCCACCTTTCGCTTATAAACCAACTCGCTCACAGCCTTTACATCTTTTGACTACATAATGCAAATGAGAGAGTCAAGCGAGATACCTACCTATGGTGCTAATACCTTGCTGCAGTTTGTTGAAGACATGAGGTGCTTGTTGTGTGTTGGGTGCATGCTATTTTTCCTTCATTTTCTTATTGCCCTCTAATGATTCCCTTGATGTGTAGGTACCTGGTGTTGAAGATGATGTTGTTGCTACTACTTTGGAGCTTCTTTTGCCCTTGGATCTACACGCTGGAAGCTTGCTCCTAGTCATGATTTTTATTTTGTGGGATAGGCTAGTATAGGATTTCCTATAGGATGTCCTATAGCTGCTTCTCCCTCATAATTTTTAACCATTTCCTTTGCTTAGATTTTGAGGATGATGACATGGATAGAGAGGAGGTCTAGGAGTGTGAATAATGAGTAATACACTTAGGTGTTGTTCCCTTCTGCCCTCTATTTCATTTTCCTCGGTGTTTTCTCTTAAAGACTATGAAATGTTTTTTGAAAATTGATTTTTTTTAATGATGAATGTTGGGGTGATCAAGGTCGAGAGAGGTATGGTAATGAAGTTGTGATGTAGAGATGTTAATTTTTTTTTTTTGACATGGCAGGTCATTTTTTCACCCTAGAATTACTTCCTATAGGATTCCTGAGCCACTGTAATTCCTATAGGATTAGCCTATATGTATTTAGGGGATCTTGTATGTTTTCAGGGGATCCTATAGAAAACACATTCCCCTTGTAAACTAAAGCACATGAGCGAAAAAAATGAAAGAAATGGTGGAGTGATGAATGATGATGGGTGCAAAAATAAAAATGTGAGTGAAATAGGTCCCTTTTTTATTCTTCTTTCTTCTTTTATCGTCCTCCTCCTAACCTGCAAACATAATTTTTTCAAGATTTTTCTTTGTTTTTATATATTTTTTGAAAACAACTAGTTTGCCTCTAAGAGGTTTTCATCCTAGTTGTTTTCCCTAGGAACCTCAAGAGATGTTTTCACCCAGATATATTTTTATTTCCTTTTTTCTTTTCTTGTTTTTTTCCTTTTTTTACACTATTGGATGCCCCAAGAAGTTTTCAATCCAATAGTGGGACTCAGGCACCTCATGGAGGTTTTCACTCGAGTCTCCTTATTTCCCCTTTTTTTTTTCTCAGTGACTTGATGAGGTAGGAGCTGAAATTTGCTCCACCACCATCACTATTTTATTGATACCATCAATGAACTCTTGCTTTGAAAATGACCTCTTGTAAACATTCAGTTTGTGCCCATTAACAAGTAATGGAATGGCCTCTCCATCTATGGTTCTAATTTGCACTGAACCATTATCATGACATCTCTCTATAACATAAGGCCCTAAACATATTGTCCTTAACTTGCCCTTAAAGTCCTTATATATGGAATCATATAAAAAAGCCCAATCACCTTCTTGAAATTGCTTATCATTGATGTTCTTATCATGCAATATCTTCCTCTAAAGTTGAGTTAGCTCTGTGTGTAGGAGGGCCTGCATTCTGAATTCATCTAAACCATTCAACCAGAATCTCTCTTTTTGTGAACTGTTGAGATCTAGATCTAATTGGGCTTCCATCCTCAATGTGTTATACTCAAACACAATGGACAATAGGGCCATTTTCCCACAGACCAGCTCATAGGGTGTGAATCCAATGGTGGTCTTCCATATGATATTATAGGCCCTGGTGCCTCAACTAGTCTATCTACCACATCCTTCCTAATGCTGCTAACCAGTTTGGTTAAGATGTCCTCCAACGCTCTGTTGGTTACCTCCACTTATACATTATCTTGTGGGTAATAGGGAATGAATGTCCTATGCTTGATCCTATGTCTGAGCAAGTCTTCAATGATGTTGGAGGTAAACTGGTTGCCTTGATCAGTTCTCTAGGGTACCCAAATTTGTAAAATACATTATCCCTTAAAATCTCAACCACCTTCTCCTTTGTTGCTGCCTTAATTTCCTTGGTTTCTACCCACTTACTCAGATAGCCATTGCACACAATGATTTACTACTTATCCTTGGAAGGAGGGTCAATCGATCCAATGAATTCCATGCCCCACTTGTCAAATGGATCAAAAGTCACTTGAGGTTGCAAAGACATTTCATCTCTTGGAGTAGGCTTTCCCATCCTTTGGCACCAATCACACTGACTAGTATATCTTTTCGTATCCTAATGAAGAGTGGGCCAATAATACCTAGCTTGTAACACTTTAAATGTTGTCCTCTTTGCTACAAAGTGACCTCCATAAAGCCCATCATGATAGGTCAGAAGGATGTCAAAGACTTACTCCTCCCCAAGTACACATCTTCTCAGAATTTGATCTAGGCCAAGTTTGAAGAGGTTTCCCCCAATCTAGGTGAAGGGGATGCTCTTCCTCACAATCTTGCTTTTCTCTTTGGAGCACAGATTTGGTGGGAACTGTGCAGATACCAAATAGTTTTCTATGCCAGCAAACCATTAAGAGAGAACTAAAATGGAAAATAAGTGTTCTTCTAGTAACTGATCACCAACCATTCCCTCTTCATTTGTAAGGAAAGTTAATCTGGACAAAAAGTCTACAACAACATTTTCCTTGGCAAGCTGATCAACAATAGTTAGATATAACTGTTATAATAAAAGTAACCATCTAATAATCCAGGCATTCACAGTAGGTTTATTCATTAAATATTTGATTTCATCATGGCCAATGTGTACAAATGTTTGATAGCCTAAAATATAATTCCTAAATTTGTTCAATAAATGCACAATAGCCAGGAGCTCCTTTTCGGTCGCTGTGTAGTTTAGTTCAGCCTTTGACAGATTCTTACTGATAAAGCAAATGGCATAAGGAAATTTCTCATCTATCTGGCCTAGGGATGCTTCTATGGCTTTGTGTGAGGTATCAACATTAATATGAAAAGGAAGGGCCCAATTTGGGCCTCAGAGAATCGGTGCAATGGTTAACTTGTCCTTCAAGGTGTCCAAGGCCTCTTGACATCTTTTTGACCATACAAACTCAAAGTCTTTGGCCAATAACCCAAATAAAGGAGAAGCCAACTTCCTGAAGTCTTTTATAAACCTTTGGTAGTATCTAGCTAACCCTAGGAAACTTCTAACGTCTCTCTGCTTTTGTGGAGAAGGGTGTTGGTCGATAAGAGGTGCCTTTTAAAAATCCTAATTATCCTCACATTAATTATCAATCTAAGAAACTCTTCTTATTTCAAGAGTGTACACAGTGTGTGGCTACTATTTACTCGGAGAGTAATGTTTCTAAATTGCAGTATAGATCTTTTAAATATAAGAGTAAACAGATGCATCTAGTAAATTCCAATTGCAATTAAAGAAAACTCAATCCTCTAACTAAATAAAATCTTACATTCATCAAAGTAACAAAAACATCAGTTGAGAGTACGGTAATGATAACTCATCCCTCTCTAACTGATTTAATCTAAATCAAACCCAATCCTCAATAATTAATCTAAACAACATATGAACATCAATCTCAGAGTGTCAACAGAAATAATTAATACTCTTTACAGTTGATTATATCAAGTGAAATATTTATCTAAGAAACTTAATATGAAATGAAAGCAAATGAAATCAATGAAAATCTTGCAATCTATATAAAATGAATAGCTTTTGTCAATACTGGAAAATGATAAACAATGTAGCGATAAAATCACAGAAATTAAAAGTACTATCAAGCCATCATACTTGTGAGAATTAGAAATGTATGGCACAAGAAGAGTAGTTGAATCCATGAGGGATCGGGCCCTTAAGCACCAGTGAAACTCTACTAAGTTACTTCAGGAAATGCGAGGGAACAACAACTTTACTTATATATTAATCATCAAACTGAATGAGCATTACAATATATTCATGTTCGTCTCAACAACGAGAGTTTGTGAATACAATTACAATTTCAATAATATAGAAAATTCCTCCCCCTTTCTTCTTACAAAACATCTCTTTTATAATCGGAAAGGGTACCAAGATAAGTGATAAACCCGATCCCTGAGGATCTCTCGATCTTGAGGTATTCGTAACAATTTTCCATCTTCAGACATTATTTCCTTTCTTGCACTGATCCTACTGATTTGCTTTTGGACGTATCTACAACCGCCACGTTCCTTCCTTAGATTATCAATGTTTATTGTTTCTTCACATGGAATAGCATTTTTCCCTTTTATTGTTTTCTTGCAGAAAGGAAGGTAATAATTAGCGAAAGCGTAAATGCGGATAATTTCTATATTTCTTACCATAATTCCTTAATAAACTAGTGCATTGAGATATAGACAGGATAAGAACAAAGGAAAAGGATGATGATTTTAATAGTAAATGCATACCTTTTCCATGACCCAACATACTCCCCTGCTTACCCTTTTTCGTGTCCTCATGAAAACCATGTAGTTCATATGCATAGCAGTCAAGGAATAAGCTGGAGAAGGAATGTCATAAAGTGGTATGAAACCATGATCCTTGGCCAAGAGCTCAAAGATGTGCCTTGTCTGTCCCACAGGAAGTTCATATATAACCTTCTACTGCTCAGCAAGATAGCAAATAATAGTGTTATGGAACCGATAGCCTAGGCCAATAAGGACCCTCTCTTAAGATAATATTGTTATAAGTGACAAAGCATTCTGTAGCCAATTTAAAATTTTTATAATTAAATGGCTCTCTATTCTATGCATTACTGTTGGAGACTGTCCACCTAAACTTAGCTATGGCGAATGAGCTTTCCTGAATGGAGAGGAAGTATTCTACTCCCTTCTTGACAATTTCCTTTTGAATAGGCCCCAGAATTTTGATTACTCCTTCCCTTTTCATCAAACTTTCGTGATTGGCCAGCATTTGTAACAGGTGTTTTGGTTTAGCTCTGACCCAAAGGTCTAGTCCATTTTCCTACCTCTAGAACTTTTTATGAGCCTTGAACCATTTCAATTGGTTGAAAATGAACGAAATAAAAGCTTGGATTTGCACATCCCCCACAAAAGGACTAGGGTTTTTTTTGAGTTCTTCCTCTAATACAAAATTATGTAAATAAAATTCACACAACAATCTCTGAACTTTTACCCCATGATGTTTGATACAGTTTATGAAATCCTCAATTGTTTTTAATTCTATAGGTTTTCCAGTCCTGGCGGCTTTGATTTTTAGCTGCAAGTATCATTCTAGTAAAAATAAGGCATAATTGTTGGCAAGGGATCTGCATGCTAAGACATCAGTGTACAGTGAGCAAATAGTATCCATTTGACTCCTGACCTTATCTAATGTGAGCTTCATTTTCTCAATTCTTTTCTCTACCTTTAGGTATTTATCGAAGGTCTCACTTTCTAATGTATTCATGTCACAAAGTTGCTTCTGTAATTCGTAGTATTTTTGCTGGGAGACAGTTTCCAGCTCAAGCCATTCTATGGTAAGTTGAACCTTGGCTAAATCTTCTTGAAGATTCACTATATTGGGGTCGGTACTCGTTATGATATATTTGGCTTGAGTATTTTTCTGCGTACTCCTGCTATGAGAATGGATGCCTATTAATTGTGTTTCTTTGTTGTGGGAGGCCGAAGCCTCTATCTGGGTAGTTGTGATGTAGGAGGGTACCATCTCTATCTGAATGGCTAAGTCATGAGAAAGTATAGCCTCTTTTTGGGTAGCTGCTTCTGAAAAAATTGCATGTTGTTCCCTAACAAGTTCAGTGAGTATGGGCTCTGTTTGAGTCCCCGTGGATTTTGTTTTATGCAATTCAGTTTGGAAGGTTGTGTTTATTCTTTCTGGGGTTTTTTCTGGAACCTTCCCTGCTGCTAACTTTATTATTTTTCATCAGATTCTTTTTACTATTTTTCGCAGCCTTTGTTGTTCCTTCTTAAGCCTTTTAATTTTGTTTTTATGCTTTTTAGGAGTAACACTTGTTCTACTAATTGTCTTTGCTCCTAATGAGCTCGGTTTCTCATCTTGGTTTTGTTCTTCAAGAACTATGTCCACTCCCTAGTTTGTTTCTATTCTCCTGTTTGGCCTACATTCTCTATACCTAGGCCTTCCTTACTGGGTTCTTCTAGAGGCATATCACGAAGTTGGTTCACCTCTTCCTAAGTGGATTCTACCCTTGTTTCCACTTCGTAGCTTATGTTTTCTGATATAATTCTATCATGGCTAGAGTGCTCTGTAGATTGTGTTGCTCCAATGTTCAGATTAAGCAGGCTTTTGGGCTTGTTCAATTCATTCATATTGGCCAAAATCTGAGCCAATTCTATATCATGCAGTAAATCACCTGGGGGACTTGATGTTGAGGGGGGTTCTGATTCATTTCTTCCCTCTTCTCCAGAATTCCTTGATTCTTCCAGACAGTTCAACTTAGGGTTATCCTGGCCTTCTATCTGCAATTGTTTTTCACTTCCCGGGTTAGACAATTCTATGGGTTGGCTGATATTTCCCTAGAGTTTTTCGGCTGCTCCTAAGTCTGTCTTTATCCTAGGGTAATGTCTGCGGTGTTGGGGAGTGTTTGCTGTAAGGGTAGTCCTCTTCCTTTTCAGAACAGGATTAGGCGCAGGCAAAGCTAGGCCCCCTTCAATGGAAAATACTAGTTCCTCCCAACTCGATTGCTTCTGGGCGAGGTTGTAACTCACTATCATCCTAATCAAGCAGCGGTGGCTCATGACAGCTTCTTTATGTTGGGATTTTTTCATGCTTCGAGCAGTGTCATGCAACAAAAAATTCAAATATGCAGGCAAATTCATAGAACATTTTTGTTTCATAACTGCTAGGAGTTTAAGTTGACGTGGCCTTACCATGTCTTTTGGGCCGCCACATGTGATGTAGTTCTGGATGACTCTCACTAGTTCTCCCCATGGTTATCCAAGGTATGATGGTCAAACTCCTTTGTCTTTGATGATTAGGTCCTGTCCCTCATCCTTAAAGACTGCAATAGTATCCTACAACTTCAATCTTTTATTAGCCCATATGGGTTCTTCTGCTGGTAATCCGGACACTTCAGCTATCACTGCATTTGACGTTGTGATTTGCCTTCCTCTTATCATGGATTTCCCATTCTGTAAATTTTGTAGGAATTCAATAGCAATTGCTTCGTTGGGTTGCTGAAACTATGTCAAATATGTTATCCACCTGGATCTCATGAGAATTTCTCTTGCTGCATCACAAACATACAGTATTGGTGGTTCCTTTTGCACTGTTCTTCCTCCCATACTACCTTGATTCTACAATCAGTTAGTATAGCAGAGATATTATAGCAATAGACAGGGCCGAGCTATGGAACAACAAGTTGTTATAATCATTATTTTCGGATGATACTTTACAAGCATGAATACCGTTAACTAGAACTTGCTATTGTACCACTTACTCCATAATTATGGAATGTTGTATTACCCTACACAATCTAATAAAGGACTGACACACATACATAAATACAATAGAGGTTGCTCCTCTCCCCCCTTGAAATGATAGGTTGCCTTTGACCGAATGAGTGAAGGAACGACATGCCAGCGACGAAGTACAGGGGTGATAAAGTGGTAAGGTATGCATATTAATGGTAAGATCGCAAAATATATCAGAATACTGAAATCAATGCATATAAGGAAAATTATCAATAAGTGTGGAGATGTCGTGAGGTGATTCAAAAAGGAAAGCGACATCTGACACAGGAAAGATACTTTGCCGTCATCATTCCACTTAAACTACTATGATTGATTTTTAAAAGATATCGCATGCATAAGGGTTCAAAAATAGATTAGGAACATAATCTCTCTATAATAATGGTAAAATTAAGAAAAGGGAATTATAATAACTATTGATGTTGAAAATACGACTCCAATACCATCAGTAGAGCTTCTGTTGCCCGCAATGTTTATAACCTCGACAAACTTGCTTTTTCACCCTTTGGAACCATGACCCTCTATGTATAATTAGGAAAGTGCATTATTATGTCTGAGTGGAGACCAATGTACTGGCTTGGTAACCAGATGAATACATTTCCATTCACTGGGAAGGAGTGAAAGGTGGGAAAGCTGGCTCGTGATGAATCCTCCTGTTCCAAGGACTTTATTTTTCTGATGCATCCACTGGATCATATCCTTGGTGTGGTGGCCATAGTGGGAATGCCACTTTGTTGCTTCCTTATGATCATGGTAGGTTGGCTCATGATGAGACCCCCTATCCTCCATCTAAAAAATCATAGAATTGTTAGTAAACATATATTATATTATATATATATATATATATATTTATTTTATATATATATTTGGAAACACTTCCATTATATATAAAGGGTGGCTTAACACTCCTTAAGAGTAGGAATGGTGGAAGAAGTCTAAACAGATCAATAGAGAAAAAGTATGCCCTTAACCTTATTTAATGATAATTAACAAAGAGAATTATAGGGATTAGGGAAGAACCAGCGTGGTACAAAAAATCAATCAATTCGATTTATAGTGAAAATAAGGACAGTGAAGTGATATAGATGGTTGTGTCCTTCCTTCTTTGATCAATACAAATCAATCACATTAAAGATGATAATATTCGATTTGCTTGTTCCAGTAAACTTCAAATTTTGTATCCTTCCATATATATGTATACTTTCCCTATAGACGATCATAAAGAGTGAGCAAAGGAAGGAAATAAAATGCACAAAGTGCTTATTTCCTAAAGAAAACAGCAAAAGAAAACCTCACACAAAGAGTGTTGTTCCTTATAGGGAACACCAAGAGAAAAACACACACAAAAGGATGTTGTTCCTTAGAGGGAATAGCAGTTGTTCCCTGTAAGGAACAACAAATGAAAAATACACAATGATGGTGTTGTTCCCTGTAGGGAATAGCAAAATGATATATACATGAAAATGTTGTTCCTTATAGGGAACATCAAGAAGAAAACTGCACACTGAAACTATTGTTCCTTAGAGGCAACAATAGCTATTCCCTGTAGGCAACAACAAAGAAAATACATGATGAAAAAAAATTGTTGTTCCTTAGAGGGAACAGTGGATGTTCCTTAGAGGGAATAAAAGTTGTTCCTTATAAGGAACAACAAAAAGAAAGAAAAAATTGGACGTGAAATTGTTGTTCCTTAGAGGGAACAACAGCTGTTCCTCAAAGGAACCAAAATGTTGGTCAATAAAAGGTGCCTTTTAAAACTCCTAATTATCCTCACATCAAATATTTTTTTTTGTGGGCTAATATGGAACCATTTATATTAGAACGAGTTAAAGCTTGTACATACATACGATGGCCTCAACCCGCCCTGAAGGGAAACCGGGTCTGTTGGCCATCTAAAGTTTTTAATAGCCATCCAAAAACAAAATTTACTTAGTCTATTTATCCATGCTATATAAACTATCCATTCAAAGAAACTAATATTGTTTTCTAACTGCATTATAAACTATAACAAAGGGTAGCATGCTTTCCATCTTCCTAACTAGGGAGATAATAAACATATCTTGAGAGATCAGTCTTCCATTATGCTTGGCTGGTGCTTCTCCTTTTTTGCTTCCCGAGTAAGCTTCTTTAGCTGCTCCTGTATCTCATCAAGCTTGCCATCTTGCATCATAAGGGTTATCTGAAGGTTATTCATCTCTTTCTTTAGATTTGGAATGCCTTGGGCTAGTTCTGCCATCTCCATTGCCACTTGTTCCATGGCTTTTGCTAACAGCCGCTTCATTACACAATACACATGGAGGGCCTATTTGTATAGGGACATACGTCCTCTGGTGTTTCTGGGGTCTAGCAGCAGATACTCCCAGTCCTCCATTTCAGATTCCGACTACTCCTCGGTCGCCTCCTCCTCCAAATGCTGAATTATCCTCCTGATATCAGTGTGCGTATCCTTACTATATGCCCTCTCTGCATACTGCACCAGGCTCTTCATCGTTCTCCTACCACGTTTGTTTCTTGCTGGTTGGGGGTGTCCCTTTTCTTGATTACCTGCTTGACAATGTCCTCCTCTCCCTCTGCGACCCCTTCCTCGTGCTCCACTGCCTGCATTACATTCCCTTACCTTGCTTCCATGTCCAATAACACTCGAGGGTGATCCCATGCATTCATCCTCTTCTTTGCCTCTGATTTTCTTATCTCAGATGTCAACCTTTGCTGATCGTGTATCCTCCACAGCTCCCCCTTTCCCTCTTTCACTTTTCATTATCTGCGGTCGATTGTCTCATTCCAAGTCATATATCTCCTCCATTTTTTCCCGAGTCTATTCCTCATTTTCCCAGTGTTCTGACTTAATTTCTTCAGTTCGCGAAGGTCCTCCTCCCCTGCTCTCGAACATTTCAGTCCTCTTCATTCCGCCCTCTATTCTCTTACTCTAGATTTTCCTTAACCGAGGAGGTCGTCCCCGCTGCTGCTTTCTCTCTGTGATTTTTCCTGCTCCGATTGCCACCTTTTTTCCCTTGCCTCTGCTCACCTCAAGGATGTTCACTACATACTTGCCCTTATGCCTCCACCCATATACACTCCCTCTTACCTGCCTCCCTCTCTTATGCTGTTGCACCATATTTCTCTGACGCATGCACTCGCCATAATAGCCCACTCCTCCTCGGCTTTCCTTTGTGCGAACTGGTCCTTGTCCCATCACCGTTCCGCCGTCATCTCCACCACCTCTGAGCTTTAGGTTATCCTTCCTGCTACTATGTGAAATGATGCCTGGTCTACCTAACGTGCTGACCACCTGTCGTGATCTCTTAATGCGAGGTGGCTCATAATTGCTTCCCCTTGTCCTTTTATTGCCTTCCCTTCTAGCCGCGTTTGCCACCTCGATCGGGGGTCCTTTATACTTCTCTTTATTTTTCCATGGATTCATTTCTATCCTGAATGATTATTAGGTTGAGATTCTCCCATCCAGGTTTTTTCATAACTGTTGGCCAAATGCTATCCACCTTACCTTCTTTGCATCCCCAATTTGCCAGAAAGTCTACTACTTTGTTTCCTTCTCACTTTACATGACTGATAATTTTATATTCGATATGTTTTGGGATGTTAGCCATGTCTTGAACTAACTCGCCCGTCCTCCAACTCTTGGCCACCTATTCCTAGTCCTTCCCATTGTCGAGTTTTCTGAGCATTCCAGTTACTATTTGCGAGTCGTCTTCAATCTCCAAGTTCCTATATCCATTTCTTATTGCTATTTTAATAACTTGGTATGCGGCCATCATTTCTACTTCGTTGTTTGTCATTATGCCTCCTTTATCTTCATACACCCATCTAGTTCGACCCATGTTGTCTCTGAAGATGCCCCCAAAGCTTGCAAGTCCTGGGTTTCCTTTAGAAGCCCCGTCGAATTTCAATTTAATGAAGTTTTCCCCTGGATATCGAATTGTGCCTGGCTCTGTGTCTGCAGTCTTTGGTGTCTTTCCTTCCGGGGGTATATCATGTTGTATTCTATATTGAGCTTGGCTAAGATTCTTCTCTCCTCTGGATTTGTCTTCCATTCCTCCTCCTCCCAGTTTTCAGCAAGAATAGCTTCTCTTATTGCTCTTTGAGTTTTTTCCCAAATCTTTCCTAGTGGATTATTTTTGTCCTGAAATATCCTTTGATTTCGTTCTTTCCATAGAAGCCATATGACAAATCCTGCAGCTGAACTCCATATTCTCCTTACTATGGAACATGAAAATTGGCCTTTCCCCATTGGAGTATGGTCTGCTTTATGTCAGTAGGATCTCTGTTAGACTTTCCAAAGAGGTTCCTTACCTCATCCCATTGGTGTTGGGCAAAAGGGCAGGAGTTCAGGAGGTGCTCCTGAGTCTCATTCTCTTGTTTACAGAGGCTGCATCTGGGGGGGCCTTGAAACCTCTTTTCTGTAGCTTGTCCCACATCAGGATTCTTCCTTTCCCTACTAACCATGCAAAAATTGTTACTTTTGGCCACCACTTATTCCTCCATATTTGTTTCCAATCTATATCTTCCTCTTCCCCTTCTTGTCGAGTGGCTAAATAGTAGGCTTCCTTGACAGTAAAGGCCCCTTTTGTAGATTTCCCCATCTGAGTATGTCTGGTCCCCTGTTTTTTTTATTCTTCTTAAATCCATCTCTTTTGTTAGTATCTCTTTCTGAACTTCATCAATATTTTCATCCCATTCTTTGGGCATCCTCTAGATCCGCCAGGTTTCATCTGTCTCTTCTTCTTTCCAGTAATCTTTAACAAGCTTTAATCCCTTCATTGTTGCCTTCTGGTAAGTGTTTTGTATAGTTTGAATATCAACCATTCTGTACCTTTGTTGCCATGCCTCCTCCCAGAATTGAGTTGTACTTCCGTCCCTGATTTCCCAGAAGGTGAATTTGTTTATGAGGTCTCTGTTTTGGCTTGCTAGGTCCCAGATTGAGGATCCTTTTGGAATTTCTTCCGCTCTAAGGATACCTTCTGTTGTTGAGGGCATGTTATATTTTTGAGTCCATATTTGTTTCCATATATCCTTTCCTCCTCTCATCCACCTCCACCACATCTATCCTCACATTAATTATCAATCTGGGAAACTCTTGTTATTCAAGAGTGTACACAGTGTGTGGTTGCTATTTACTCAGAGAATAATGTTTCTAAATTGCAGTATAGATCTTTTAAATATAAGAATAAATGGGTGCATCTAGTAAATTCCAATTACATTAAAAGAAAAATCAATCCTCTAACTAAATCAAATATTACATTCATCAAAGTAATAGCAAAATCAGTTGAGAGTACAATAATGATAACTCATCCCTCTTTAATTGATTTAATCTAAATCAAACCCAATCCTCAATAATTAATCTCAACAACAAATGAATATCAATCTGAGAGTGTCAATAGAAATAGTTAATACTCTTTACAGTTGATTATATCAAGCGGAATATTTATCTAAGAAACTTGATCTAAAATGAAAGAAAATGATTCCAATTACATTAAAAGAAAAATCAATCCTCTAACTAAATCAAATATTACATTCATCAAAGTAATAGCAAAATCAGTTGAGAGTACAATAATGATAACTCATCCCTCTTTAATTGATTTAATCTAAATCAAACCCAATCCTCAATAATTAATCTCAACAACAAATGAATATCAATCTGAGAGTGTCAATAGAAATAGTTAATACTCTTTACAGTTGATTATATCAAGCGGAATATTTATCTAAGAAACTTGATCTAAAATGAAAGAAAATGAAATCAATGGCAATCCTGCAATATATATAAAATGAAGAGCTTCTGTCAATACTAGAAAATGATAAACAGTGCAGTGATAAAATCACAGAAAGAAAAAATACTATCAAGCCATTACACTTGTGAGAATTGGAAATGTATGGCACAAGAAGAGCAGTTGAATCCATGAGGGGTCGGGCCCTTAGGTGCTAGTGAAACACTGCTAAGTTACTTCAGGAAATGTGAGGGAACAACAACTTTACTTATATATTAATCATCAAACTGAATGAGCATTACAATATATTCATGTTCCTCTCAACAACGAGAGTCTATGAATACAATTACGTTTTACAATAATACAGAAAATTCCTCCCCCTTTCTTCTTACAAAACATCTCTTTTATAATCAAAAAGGGTACAAAGATAAGTGATAAATGTGATCCCTGAGGATCCCTCGATCCTGAGGTATTCACAACAATTTTCCATCTTCAGACATTATTTCCTTTCTTGCGCTGATCCTGCTGATTTGCTTTTGGACGTATTTGCAACCGCCACATTCCTTCCTTAGCTTGTCGATGTTTATTATTTCTTCACGGGGAGCAACATTTGTCCCTTTTGTTGTTTTCCTGTAGAAAGGAAGGTTATAATTAGCCAAAGCGTAACTGCAGATAATTTTTGTATTTCTTACCATAATTCATTAATAGACTAGCACATTAAGATATAGAAAGGATATGAATAAAGGAAAAGGATGATGAGTTTAATAGTAAATGCCTACCCTTTCCATGACCCAACAATGGGATCCCTTGGATGATAGCTATTTTGTTTGGGTCGACCTACAATCATTGTTGATATATTGAATGACCTAGCAGGGTCCCTATCGTCATAAAGAATTCACATTTCTCAGGACTGAGAGACAGGTTCATTTCAATGCATTTGTCAAAAACCCTACCTAAGTTGGACAGAGCCTCCTCGAAATCACCTCCATAAGGTGTGAAATCATCCAAATAGATTTCTACCGCATCATGGACTAAGTCGGCAAAGAGACTCAGGACTGCTCTCTGAAAAGTGGCAGGAGCATTGCATAGGCCAAAAGGAAGGACCTTATAGAAAAAATTCCCTAAGGACAAGTGAAGGTGGTTTTATCCTGGTCTTCTAGGCTAATCTGGATTTGATTGTAACCGTTGAATCCATCTAAGAGAAAAACATTTCCCTACCAGGTCATCTAGCACTTGGTCGATGAAAGGTAGACTGAGCATTCAGAGCCAAGCACTAATTAAGCCCATAAGTTTGGGAGTGATAGTATGCAACCTAGATACGATAACAATGGCTAAGGATGGTTTGGGAATTGAAGAGGTAATTGTCGGTGATGCCGCGCAGGCCCTAATGGTGGAGGATGTTCCAGAAGGCACCGGGGTTGTGGCAAAAATCCCAAAATCACTGCAAATGCTGAGGCCCAAGAAGGATAAAAAAGCAATGGCCCCTGTATGTGTGTCCCTAAGGAACAAACTACAAAACAAGCTATCAATGGTAGAAAAAGGGAAAGCTTTCACGATCAGCACAGATGAGGAAGAAGAAGATCTATAGGCCGTGAACATCACAGTGGAAGAAGACAAAGATATGGAGGAGGATATTCAACCTATATGCTCTACAACAAAACTACCCGCATATGTACCTCAGCGGAAAGGGAATACCAAAGTGTTGAAGGACCTAGATGAAACCAAGAGTTCACTCCAGACTCTGCTCCTCCCAGATGGCAAGGTGTTTGAAGGCATACACCAGGGCCGTGTGACAACCATGAAGTTTGAATATTGGGACCTCACTGACTACAAGAAATTCCCTCACCTAGAGACCAAGAACCTTACGAAGCAGAACACTGAGGGCGTGGTGACAATGTTAGAGTTGTGGAAGTGGCTGCATGGTGTGGAAAAGGCCTAGTTGCTACACTTACTATGGATATCACATTTCCATTGCGCACCCATCACCATTTTCGTCATTAGGCAGCTGCTCTGCCTAGTGCATGATGGGTATCTATGAATGGAGGATCTTAACCCCGTCAGAACAGACCTAATCCATTGCATTTTTCAGCTCCCCTACAAAGGAAAGGACCCCGCAACCATAGTCAAAGGAAAGGGCAGTGATTTGGCCCTTGCAGAAGCCATGAAGACAAAATACAAGTTGGAGAAGAGGAAGAGGGGCTACACCATCTCTAGCATCAAGGACGAAGGGGTACAGATAGCAACCCAACTCCTGGCCAGAAAATTTATGAGGAAGTGTTGTGCTGATGAGGTAATAACCCCAGTGGTTACACTTGCTGAGCAGTGTGTGGAGGGGCCGCAATTCAACTGGTCCAAATTACTTTGTGATAAATTTTTGAAGAAGTGTCTTGAAGCCTAGGAGTAGAGTAAAAGCTTCCACTATGCACGGTTGTTGTTATCCATAATGCTCATAGCAGTGGAACTATCAGAGGACAGTCAATTCCCTAGCATTGACAGAGAATTACCAGAGGTCACGAAGTACACTTCACTCTGGGCCACAAAGGATGCGAAATGGATACATGACACCAAAATCTTCTAGGTGCTCATGGAGATGAGCATCTGGATGTGGATCAATCGAAAGCCATGTCTGTCGCCCACGATGTACAATAGTCTGTAGAGTTTTACAAACTTTAAAATGATTATGCACAATATTTTTATCAGGGCACGTAAGGATCTGACAAAGTAGTGGATGAAGCTACCTTTTGTAGCCACTGACGACACAATTTTTACTGTCTTAGAGACATGGCCTCTCGAATGGCATGCCCTAGATTTGGCAGAATGTGAGAAGGCAGCAGTATAGAAGAAGAAGGATGATGCCAAGCTGCGCGTCACACAATTGGCCAAGAAAAGGTGGAAGGAAACAGTGGCAGCTAAGGAAAGGACAACGCGGGAAGCAACACAGAAAGCCTTAGAGTAGAAAAAGGTTGCAGAAGAAGTAGTAGTAGCATAGGTGGTAGGAGAAGCAACAACAAAGGTGGATGAGGACCAAGAAATGCCCTCACAGGGGCAAGAGGCAGAGGAAGTAGAAACAACAGAAGGGAGCATGGATCCAGGGACCGCATCCACAGAGCTAAAGCGCCCACACATGGTAGAGACAGAAGGACTGAGGAAGAAGGTCAAGGCCTCAAAGTTGGCCATTGACCTGATAACCTTAACTGAAGGTGACCTCCATGACATCAGTGAGACAGTTTGCGATATCACTAATGAGGCCCTTCAAGATTTTATGCAGGAGCACCAAACTCTATTGGGGGCCCTCAAGGTGTAGCTACAAGAGTTACAGGTGTGACTCCCTCAGGTGGGTACCCTTTCAACCCACCTTGCAGCAATATCCTTAGCAGCAGAGCAAATGTTGCACGCACGAAAGGAAAACACAATAGTGTTACCAGAAGGGGCCCTCGTAGCAAGGAATGAGACCAACAAATTTGTAGTTAACATGATCAAAGGCCTTGGACTTAATTTGGTTGCCCTTCCGCTTGAGAGACTGTATTTGCTAAAGGATGGAATAATGGCAGAGCTGCGTGCTAGGATGACTAGCGTGATCCAAGTTCTAGGTGAACAAAATATCAACATGGAACAACTCAGTTTGCAACGCGACGAATTTGTGTCATAGAACCAACAATTGGCACAAGTGGTAGATGATTCTTATCGATGCATCCCAAAGCTGGCCATCCTAACAAATCTACCAATAGAGGTGCTGATTCACAGGTTGGCAACTAGAGTCCACGAGGCTAGAGAAGAAGTGACCAAGGTTTAGCTGGAGTTGAATCTTCAGATTGTCGAGCTATGGTTAAAGGCACAGCCTTCCACTCACCCCGAGGTTCAAGAATAGTGTGCTAGCACTATTACAATGGGATTGGAAGAAATTGGAGGTGCAGTGCAAGACTGTACCACTTTGTTGGAGCAAGCACTTGAGGTCCTCACAACTTTGTAGGAGGACCCCAACATCCAGCGCCTAGAGACAGAGGTGTGAGAACTTCAATAGCAATACGACAGTGTCAGAGGAATTACGTAGACAGTAGTCCTCACATAGCGGCTTGCAAGCATGTAGCAAGCAAAGGCACTGAAGGAGCAGGTGGATGCGACACAACATAAAGAGGTTGTTCTCAAAGCACACATCCAGTTGTGGATCGATGAGGCTTTCACTATCACAGAAAACATTGAAGGAAAGATCACGAACATATAGGGGATACACACGTTAATGTAGAGAAGCACCTCGGACACAGACATCTCAGAACAAAGGATGCAACAGATTCAACAAGCACTAGCACAGTGCATTGCCGACATCAACACAGTTCGAGGATAGTTGGTGGAACTCCACGTCAAGATCGCCACGCCGACAGAGTGACTCGAGGGTGAGTCATGATGTTTGTGTTGGGGATCTGTTGGGCATGGAATCTCCCCAAGGCATGTTTTAGGGTTCAAAGCCCATGTGGTTACTGAATAATGTTGTAAAACCCCACGAATTGCGGGCAAGGAAGTATGTTAGAGTCATAGGGGTGTCCGCCCTAGTTTGTAATGTAATGTCGGCCTACCCATGGTCCGCAAACCATGGGATTGTACAAATAGAGCGAGGCTCTTAGTGTAAAAGTAGCGAAGTACAGGATAGTGAAATAGAAGAAAAGAGAAAGAGTCTAAGTGTGTCTTGGATCATAGAGTAGGAGAAGGCTCTGCAACTGAGTGCACAGAGGCATAGTAGTCCACAGCTGAATGTGTGAAACCCTACAGCTAAGTGCACAGGGCAGAGTCAAGTCTATAACTGAAGAAGAGAATAATAAGGAGAACTTTTATCTAAATTCTGTGCATCTATTCTTGAGTTATTACATATTTGATATCAATTGGAAATAAACTGTTTATTTATTGCACGCACTTGTATGAATGATTTATATTGCTAAGTATACTTACACATGCAAGTAAGATAAGTTGATCAACTAACGGCGGAATACTAGTAAGGACTTGGGTAATAACAACGTTCGACCCTCAAGTAGGGTTGTGCAAAGGTAGCATCTCAGGCTACAAGGTACATGTAAGTGCGCATAGCGACGTGTGCACAGGGTCAAACCGTGGACCACTTGAAATCATCAGACATCTCCAGGGTCCAGAAACTTGGTTCTAGCACCCTCCCATACTACTATGGGTGAGACCTCAGTCTGCGCTCCGTGGACTATTGCCAAAAGGGCTGGTAGTATTGGGATTTGTTTGGCTAAATCACCTCTAAACCTAGTTCAGTCCCCAACAAGCCAAGAAATATGGTCCTTTCCAGATCATATCTTTAAATTATATTGTACTTATGCATATGGCCCATTCGTTATGGCTTACCTTTGAGAAAAACTTATTTATACATAGGTGACCTCTATGTGTAAACCATATGGATGCACCCCTATCCGTGTGGGATGCCTATCTGAATACATGGACTACCTCTATGTACAAAACATATGGATATTCCCCTTTTTGAGGTGGGCTACCTCTATGTATACATGGACTACCTCTACATACAAAACATGTGGATACACCCATGTCCACATGGGATACCTCTGTGTATACATGAACTTCCTCTACTTACAAAAAAAATGGATACACCTTTGTCCTTGTGGGCTATCTTTGTGCATACATGGTCTCTTGATGTGAACAAAACATATGGATATGCCCATGTCCACATGGGTTACCTATATGTATATTAGGGCTACTGCTTCAAAATATATATATATACACCCCTACATATGTGGGATACCTTTGCGTATATGTGGGTTGATTATACATAAAAAATGTATGGAGACACTCTTCTCCACATGGCCCACCTCTACCTACAACAAAACTAAAAAACAAAAACCCAACGACATCACTCACCTGATTCAAAATGAAGAACAAACAAATGCCAATGAACTATAACAAACACAGAGTCTCATGTGTTTGTTGAGTTATGATCAATCATATGGTCACAATATATAGATTCTAGGTGGTCTCGAGGCCAAGTTAGTTGATTGTGGGCCAATGTCCATGTTGTAAAAGTTGGGCCCTTCCTACCATAAGACTCTTGCATACAATCGTGCCTCCAACACTTAAACTGTGTTCCAAATTCCATGTGACCAATCCATATGACTAGGTCCTTAGGTATTCTTGATCATCCACATGATGATTGTAGCATGAGATCATTATGCCATGTGGAAGCCTATTATGGGTTCCCTGTGCCACCCAAATTTTTACTTTTCAACATTAATATCTTTCCAAACATTTCCTGCCTTGTGGTGGCTTTTGGTGACACCATGTCACTCATGATGACATCATTGACTGATGTGCTTTATTCATTGTACTAACATAGTCATGCCACGTGTTAGGGTGTGGTTTTCCATGTTTGTAGGATTAGCTATGCAAATGTTTACTTGTAATCATTGTATTGGATAGAATAGGTGCATTAAAGGTCATGCAACTCTTGTTGTCTTCTATCATTCAATTTTTCATTCCATGCCTAGAGTCATCTAATCAGTGGTAAGATGCACACCTTTTAATTGGTTAAATATCATGTACGTTTGGTGAAAATTTGTCATTGATCTAATTAATGGACCATGGACGAGCCCAAAATGTGTGCACAATTTAACAAATCAATAATTTACTTTTTTCCTATATCTTGAGCCCACAATTAATAGTAATTTTTCAAAGCACCATAGCTTATCATCTAGGAAGACTTTTTTAGAGTAGGATATATCGTTGGAAAGGTATCCATGATATAGACACAACCATTCTATTTTTTGGATCATTAGGAAATAATTACTTCATCAAAAAGTTCAATAACTTTGAGTAAATTTATCTTTCACTTGATGAGATCTGATAAGAAACATAGCTATCATGTTGCTTCATCTACTGTACTACTACTTCCGTACTCATCATGAATGATATTGTTGTTGTCTTGGAAATATTGTCTGACATCAATATCATCTTGTTGTCATAACTGAAAACATAATGTGCAACAAAAAAGCATGCATATGATGGTGATTCTTAGCACAGTGAGTTATGAATTAGTGCATGTGTAGATCTTTGATGAGAAGAAAAAACATGGATATGTAGTGAAGCAAGCAATGGTGTTAATTTATGGTGTATTTAACAAGTATGGAAAAAATTGGTGGAGTTATGAAAGTGGTGTCTAGGTAAATAAAAGTTGCAATGAGTAGAACCATTGTGATGGGTCTCATGTGTGGAACAATGGATTGGTTTAACTCCGATTCAAGTGATGACAACAAGGTTTTCATTCTCTGAGTCAAGCATTGGTAGTGAAATAAAAATCTTTATGATGTTGTCGATGAAGAGAAATGTGTAGGGATCATGGTGTGATGGGTGCAACATATAAATTTTGAATTGATACAGTGAGTTGGTGCATTTAGGTTTGTGTTTATAGTTGTTGGTGAAATAGTTGTACATATAATTATTTGTGAGAGGAAACACTAATGTTAATGAACCTTGAGTTGCGTATTGTTACATTATGCATGGAGGAGACCAATGTGAACCATTGTTAACATTTTTAACATCTACATGGAATTTTTGCAAAGGAATGGATTAAAGACATGTATTGTAGACACTGCATTGACACGTGCATAAATTGGAACTTAAGGGATGGGTTAAATTTGAGACAAAGTATATGTTTCTTTGAAGGACAAAGCCTTTCTAAATCAAACTAGTTTTCTATGCTAATGTTGAGCTTTACTTTCTATTTGTCCTATGGATCAAAATTTGTTTGCGGGGTTTAAAAACTCTATCAGGTTGAGATCATTTCATGTTAGATGAAGTTATACTTTGTTTAATGGTTGAATCTCTCCATTATTGTGTAGGGCCAAGTGATAATTGTTCTTAGGGTTAAATCAATTGCTGGCCAAGTTTTGCTTTCATAGTAGAGTTGGCTAAAGCTTAAATCTTGTGCTAAAAAAACATGATTAGTTCATTGATAATTTAAGCATATGAAGTTTTTTGTTCACAGAATGAGGTATAATACCATAAAATCAAAATTTGTAGAGTTCTTTCAGTCACATTCTTACATTCACTTCTTATATAAAATGTTGTGTCAAGTTTGAATTTGTTCTATCTATTTTATGAATGATATTGGTTGTTTGAACAATCGTGTTAAGCATCTTATGATAGGTATCTAGGTATGACCTTTGATAAGGCTATAGCAATAAAAAGTGAAGAAGATTGGTATTTGTTGAGTTTGTAAAGTATGTTATGTAATGGATTCTATCAAGTATGCTATCCATAAAGTTTACTGTGACAGAATTAATAAAGTTCTTGGTGTTAAAAGAATGAGTATGATTACTATTGTAGTCAGAGCTACTATTTAAATTCATGGTTAGTGTTAATGTTAAATTTCTTGGAATGTTTACCAGAAACACTTCACTTAATTCACTAGGTGACATGTGACCCAAACAATAATTTGTGGTTCCTTATGCTTGAGATATGTAATAAAAATTGGAAAACCCTGCAACAAAATAAGATATACGAGCCAAAAAGGAAAATAACAATGTATATATGTAATGTAATAACCCAATTGGAAATACATTTAAAATGAATAAATATTATATTGATAATAGTTGGTGAAGGAGATTTACAAAAAGGGACTGGAAATCCCTCTCCATGGGATGGGTCCTTTGATATCCTTGATGCTTCAGTAATTGATTCTCTCTTTGAATGTGTGAAAACCACAAAAAAAATTGGAGAGCTAAAATGGGAGCTCAAGTGAAAAGAGAGGATAATGGCGATGATGATAACGATCATGGTGAAAAAAGAATGGAAAACCCTCCTATTTATAACAAAGTATTCAATTGATCTCGACAATGGAGAATAATAAAATATATTGACCAAATCAAGATCTAACATTCAGGAATAATTTATTATATTTTTTTGAGAGGGAAAAGGTATTCAAAATGGTCAAATTCCATTATTTAGAAATAATTAAAAAATAAAATGATTTAATAATTATTTGACAAGGATTAAGAATGATGTGAAAATGAAATAATTATTAGATAGTGATTTAACAATTATTCCAATAATAGAAATAAGGAATAATAAATAAATAATGATTTTTTAAATTATTCCTAGGGGATTTAGTCAAATGTGACTTTGAATAATTATCAAGCAAAGATTTAATAATTATTTCTAGAGAAAATTAAATAAATAATTATTTATTCAATTATTCTGATGGGGTATTCTAGTTTTAATCATAAAATAATTTAACAAAAATGGTTTACTAAATTATTTCCCATGGTGAAAGTGATTTTACTATGGTAAACTTAATCCTACATGATCTATTTTGATCCACCTAATTAGAAATGGCTAGGTGATAATTTTTTGGTGATAATAAATTCCCCCCTAACATATGAGAGTAATAAGAAAATCGTATGACCAAAATATGTTGTAGGTTACACTTCCACGAGACACCAAAGGGAAGTCATAGAGAAAGAGAGAGAGACAACTGAAGAAATGCAACGAGGGAAAAAAATGGAGGTGGCAAGACCTACTAAACTAATAGAAGTCTCCTTTTATGTTGGAGTACATGATCTCAAATGAAGCGAAGGAGGCATACCCATACCTGCTAAGATAATTGTATATAAAGAATAATGGTGAGCCCAACAATGTGGGACTGAGATAAAAAGTACATGATACATGATATGTTGGCATCGATGGGCTAAACAACAATACAAAGGATCCCATATACATAATGCACCTCAAAATACATAGGCTAGAACTGAATATAATAACATATAAGTACATGAGACCTAATGCCCCTCAAGCTGACATGGTGATGGGGGATGACAACCAAAGAGGCCATGATGAATAGGAAAGGGTCATGAAGATCTAAATGAATCATCTGAAGGAGAGATGGATGATGTGGGCACTACAAGCGACTAAAGCCAAACCAATAAAATCTCCAGAACTACATCTGAGGCTGGATCATCATCTATGGACATTTTGGCATGTGGTGGGTTTCCTGAAGGGCCACCCGCTCATGAGGTCTAAAACATCTCACACACACTTGCGAATTACTAGGACAATCATATGAATCACCATACTATCTAGTGTACAATTCTCAATCATGTGATAATAAGCTAGTATCAAGCACGTGAGAAACAACCAAGTCAAAGGAAAATGGTGATTCCCTTTGCTTTATCAGAGGAACTGAACAAAGATGCAAGATGGAACCAAGGTACACTGCCCTCTAGACCACTCTCTTGGAATAAATGTGCTGAGGTTGATAGAAGAGGGCCCACCAAAGTTAAGGCAATATGGAATCCTTAACAAAGGCATGACGTATCATAGTAGAGTGACTGATGGTCTGACATGAGTGATGATTATGGAAGGAAAAAATATGAGTGGTAGACTACGAATTCCCTTGTTGAAGCATGATATGTATTGTTAACTTGACATCGACCGACTCGATTCTAGAGGGGATGGTCAATTACTTAGACGAGGGCTTTCCAAAGATAAAGAAATATAGATGGAGGACAAAGATGAATATAATTGTATGGATGCAACAAAAGAATGTATGGAATGTTGTGACAGGACTCAAGGGGACTTGAAGCAAAATTCATAGATGCAAGCATGACTCATCTTGGATTCTCTGAATGAGGGTGAATTGATGATGCTGCCACATGGGGTGGGCCTAGAGGGGACCATAAAAACATGAGTAAATTATGGTTACTTAAGAAAAGAATTGACACGAGTCAAATAGTGTAAAGGTAAAGTGGTACCAAAGTACAGGTTGCTCAAATGAATAAATTTGATTTTAAGAGGCAACAAGGTGAGACCTAATGGAAAAAATGACTTCGTGGTGAAGTGTCAAATTACCAAAAAAAAATGGAGACCCATCATAGCACTCAACGAGATAATTACAATGGTGCTGACGGTTCATCAAACAGAGCTACAGTTTGGTCGCAATTGGTGATGCGAAAACTAGGCTTTTTCCTATAAAAGAGCTTCCTTCCCCCAAATCCAAATGACTTGCATAGTGAGGTATTGGAGAATTTGGAGAGGAGGATAAGGCCCTAAATCTTGTGGAGATCGTAGTGGCCAAACCAACAGTTGGAATCAAGATCTGCGAGTTGGAGATAGGTGTCCTAATGTTACTTATCATTTTTGGTGGATTAGACTTTTAGATTAGGGCTTCAGTTCACTATGGAGGACCCTTACTTATCCTCATGGTCACGACACACTTTTGGGGGCTTTTTATACACTATGGAATGATGAAATGGGGCTGATAAGTGTGTTGAGCACAATTTTGAGGGAAAAAATTTTGTTTTGGGTTGAGAAGAAAAGTAGGATTAGTGGTTTATGGTGAGCTTAAGATAAGAACTAGACATGCATTCATTTGACTATGAATTGACAAAAAATAATGGTATTTTGCATGCATGGAAGAGCTAAAGGTTGTATGGAGAAAATGATATTTGGAGACCCTTCATGTTCAGATTCAAGGGAATCAAGAAGTGATAGGAATTTTGGCATGGTATGGCATGCTAAAGGTCTTGGAGAACCCTTTGATGAGGGCTAATTAGCCCTTGCCATCAAGGATTGCGTGTTACTAGGACCCAAATCAGGAGGCCTTTGTAGTATATGGGTGTCGGACTAAGATCACGATCTAGAACATATATTTTTTGACGAGATTCCCCTTGGGGGGGTATTGGAGGAGACACATATAATGTTGCATTGTGGGAGCCATATAGGTGAGTTTGTTGATTGTCACTGTGTACCGGGGGTTCGTGCAAAGGGAATGAACATTTAGATCATTGACCTAGAGAGGCTTGAGACATGAGCTATAACCATAGTAGTGTTGTGGATCTTAGGTATTCATGCCTTCCACCACATTACTAAGGGGAAGAAGATGCTGGTGGAGAGTGTGTTAGTAGGGACCTACTATGGGTGGGCCCAGATAATGTTTTCATCATTGAAATAAAAATTGACACTATTCAGGTGGAGGACCAATGATAATTATTCTTTTGGGACAATGTTATTCTCATTCTTCTTTGAGAAGATCTTAAGTATCCACCCTCAAATATAGGTCTGTGATGGGGGCCCACAAGAGCCCAGGATATGCCACTAGGGAGCTACTACAACGAGGTGGTGGAGGGGGAGTTGGACGAGTGTTTTGACTAGATGTTTTCATACATTGGGAGCAAATTCCACTATATATAGATTATTATCCATATAGTGGAATGAACTATCAAGGGGATCCTGACTTACCACTTCCATCGGGACGAGCATGGGGTGAAGATGGTAAGTGAAAGTTTCTATATATTTGATTCATTTATATATTAAGAAATATGTGTATGTGGTACTGATTTCTAAAATTTGTGGTATGAAGATATGGCACTAGTGAGGCTGACACGATACATGAGATGAGTTGCAGCACTTGGGGTTGCAGATTAGGGTGGTCCACATCACAACAGAGATTAGGTAGTGATACTCTTCTAGAAGATCTCCAATGTAGATTTGACATACTACCGACTGAGGTGATAGAGTGATGGTGACATGCATTAGAAGATTGATATACATATGAGTTCACTCATCTTCCCTTAGACTGGCGAGGAATCACCCGACACTTTTTTATGGCTAGTCAGGAAGTACAAGACCTACAAACTTGTGGGATGGAGCCATTGGCTTAGGAGACTCTAGATGATAGTGATTAGGCATAGGGATATGTGGGTCCCCATTTTTGTTTTGTGATAACATGTGAATGAGCATGTTGGATGTATTTAGAGTAGTAGAATGAAAACACTATATGTTTGATATCATGATACACAATTATGGCTATGCATCTTTTGTGACAATTATGGTTCGCCATTTGTTGAAGTTATGCATGTATTCTTGTATATTCATGTGATAAATTCCAATCTAGAAAGTTATTTTCAATGGTATCTACGTAGTGATTTTGGGCTCTAGGAACATGACTAAATGTAATGGATTCAAATTCTTGTGCCAAAATCTTAACTCGTAGATACTTTCTAAATAGGACAAGATTACACACATGATAAACACCTTTCAATTACATGACAAGTAGCAAGGAATCCAGAAAAACATGAAGGTGAAGGATGCGACAATTAAGGGAATCATCTAACAAACTAATCACAACATCATATTCAACTAGTTATTGGTGGCACTTCCAATGTAGATGCCATTGGAGTGGACTAAAGAATGCAAGGGGTTGGAAAAGGCCAAATCTACCAAGGCTAGATTCCTTGTGAAGTGACTCGCACCATCAGCATAACCGATATGAGGTGTTGATGAAGCATCCATATGAAAGACACAAGAAGAAAATCTATAAGATGGTGGGGGATACAAGCCACCTAAATTCAAGAAAAACGAGAAAGATACATGCATTTCAATGGGAAATGATACGGGTAAAATTTCTTGAGCTAGAGTACATTATGAGGGTTGGGAAGGATTTCTCCTTCTGGGCCCTCTAAAAGATAAGCCCATTTTTCCAAACACTTATGGATGATGTAACATCCTAGCCATAATGGTTCAAACTTTCTGTTAGCCTCCTGCTGCAGCAGGTTACTCATATTTCATCATTAACATTTTTATAGGCCAAATATGTCATACTTCACATGCTGCAATGCTCCATATTTGCTAAACAGTCACCAAGCAAAGAAGGCTACTGAGAGTTCATCTAACTACTTTCCAAATTCTGAAAAGTCATTCCAGTTTTGTAGAATTTTCAGCTGAAGGGAGGTCCAAACAGCTTAACCTTGGTCTCCCTAGGTTTCAATTTCCTATTTTAGAATATAGAGAATGAAAATCTATCCAAACAGCTTAATCTTGGCAGATTCTTAGATAGGTAGAGAATCAAAGGAGCCCCAACTGCTTAACCTAGGCCCTTGGAAGAAAAAAGGGTAGTTTGTAGATAGGAAGGCATAAAAAGAAAAAATTGAAATGATGGGTCTGCCAGTCTAAGTGCACCCAAATTGAAAGAAGAAAAAATGTTAGGTAAGTAGGCTGGGTAGGTAGTTTTGAGGTTGCAGAATCTTGATGTCTGTTCATTACCATGTTTTAAAGTATCATCTCTACTCAGATCACAGTCATCAAGCATTTTTCATATGAAGAAGCTAAAACCAGGCATAACTAACTTCCCTTTCTCCATATTCCCGAAATCATTAACTATTTTCCCCAAAAGAGGTCAAGATCTGCTTGATATCTCTTAGTCTCATCATTTTCCATGTCATTAGCCTGAGTGAAGATCTCCTTCACTCAAGGAGGATCCTTACCTTCTCTAGAAGGTTCCATCTCCCCTTTTGAAGCCTAAGATCTATGAAACTTAGCGCTTTCTTAGCATCTCCATATTAACTACAGACATTATTATTTAACTCCCTATGTTTTCCCCATCCCCTTACTAAAACTATGAAGATAATCCCCTTATGTAAATAATCCCCTCCCCTTGGTTGAAAATAACCATAAGTACCCCCGGGAATTGCTCAGTTTATCTAAAACTTGGCAAGAACCCTCATGCTGCCCCTTCAAACCATGTTCTAATACACTGAACTCCTTCCAAAGCATAAAATTCCTCTTTAGATTATCCGACCCCTTCCGAGGCCTCAGATACCCTTGAAACGCACATACTCACTCCTTCCGATCGCAATAAACCCTTACCGATTTCCTTAAACATTCTTCCGATCCTGGTGAGCCATCTCGCATCGGCATATCGCAATATTTTTTACCACATAGGTGTGCCCCTTTCATTTTTTCCCGATGCAATATTGCGATATCGGCGATCGGCATTCGCAAGCATCGCATTTCCAAATTAAATACCGTCTCGTTCTCCACTGATGTGATATTGCGATCGCATCGGAAGAAGTTGATCGCATTGCAGTAACATATGACTCACTCTGCCACGTCACCTCGCTGACGTCATCCGCCGTACAGCTGACATCATGCTGACGTCAGCATCCAGAAAAAGGGAAAAACGCGCATCGCTACGGGAAATGAGCGATATTGAGGAATCTTTAGGGAATCTTTTCATTCCTTGGCCCGTTTTGCACCGAAAAAGCCCGAAATTGCCCGATTTTGCCAAATTAAACCGATTTTAAGACAGGAAGAGACCAGAGACAGAGATTAAAGAGTATCAGATCAAATTTGCAGAGAGAAAGCACGTCAAAGAGTATCAGTAAGCGGCGGAGACCATCAATGTAGCACCGAAGAGTATCAGCGAAGATCTTAACAGCGACCCAAAGCAGGTGAAAATTAAATACCTTCCAGCAAAGTCAAAGAAAAGGGCGAGGCCATTCAAAACTCTCAAATCACGGTTAATACACATTTAACCCACACCAGAACAGAACTGCAAATCCCAAAGCATAGTTATTCCAGCAGTGCTGCATCGAGCCACCAAGGGCCACATTGCACTCTTTTTGATTCAGCTGCCTCTGGCGCAGCCCAAAGGACTTACTTGCATTCAATTTTGGCACTGTTTTACGTTTAGAAAGTTTTTCTGCAGACCTGTTTTAGGTCGGTTGTAATAAATATTTTGAGATTTTTGCACTATAAAAGCAGCCCTGAAGACTGTATTAAGGGTTGGTTGGTTGGTTGGTTGGTCAACAAGCTATCCTTAGCTGATTTTTCTCGAGGAGAGACTCACACTGTAATAACTGATAGTTTCTATAATCAAAGACTGCTTATGAGCTTTGGAGAATGGATTGTTCACTATGTTTAACGGTTGAAGAGTGATTATGGAATTCTTGTTCTGTCGCATAACTCAATAAGTGCTCCTTACGTCTGTTTTCCATTCATAAGTTACCATCTAAACAACAGAAAAGAAGATTAGCTTAGAATTTGTTTAATTACACTCCATGCTCAATTTCTGTTGTTTCTTTATGTTTTCGTCTGTTTAGGCATAAATATGAATTCCATATGGCTCATGTTTGTCCTAACCTTATCACGCATGACAGTTATCGAGGGATTCTTCATTGCCCCTAGATAGAGTTCGTCCTTTCCCTCTGTTAAGCTGAGTGAGAGATTCTTAAGTGCCTCTCATTCCTCACATTTCATTCATCTTTAGTTTTAAGATTGTGTTATGTGCAGCTATCCTGCTCCATATTTCTCTTATGACCAAGAAAACGCACTGGTAATCCTAACCCATGACTCCATGCCCAATGGTTTGAAACTTATCACTTCATGAATTTCCTCTCTGCCTGAAAGCATTTTCCTTCCATCCAAAGACAAACAAAAACCCTTGAACCAAAAAGCTAGCCTAAAATCATCAACAAAGTTAAATCATCAAGAGAGAGCCCTCTCTGATTGCAGGTGGGCTAGAACCTGCAATCCAAAGATTGGTTTGTGGTTACCTCGGCCGTATCCCTATAGGAGCCTAGGGACAACCTAAGTGATAACATAATGGCGAATCCACCGGGGACTTCCTCAGATAATGTCACTAAACCAGTCTGCAGCCCCACAGAGGAAGAAACAGACCTTTGAAAGTCTCGGTCGACCTGTGTTTTTTAGAAAAATTTCCCAAAAAATAGATTAGAATCTGGCTCCTAAAAAGCAAACGCGTAATACACGATCAAATCCTGATCCAAATTTCCCAGTTGTTTTTGAAAATCCAAATTTAATCCCTAAGACCATTAGAAAACAAAAGCAAAAAGAAGACCCAACTGCTGCGAGTCCTGAAATAGTTCAGCCAAGCAGTGTTCCAACCCCTGTTAAAGTTTTATTTCGGTCAACCCCAAGTTCCCTAGATTCATCACCCCCTTCTCCAAGCAGCTCTTCTGCACCTCCATCCCATACTCCTACTACCACTACTACTCCTTCTACCCCGGTTGTTCCTGTTATCCCAGCTGCCCTAGTGTTTCCGCTTATCCCCATCATCCTGGCTAGATATGCGCCCTTAGAGTTGCCTGCTAATCCTGGGGCTATGCCTCAGGACTACCAGAAAAAAATCACCTATTTTGATGGTACGAACTCCTGCACCGCCCTACAACATACGAAGAAAATGCAGGATTATTTCAAGAGTTATGAAATTGATGATGACAGTGTAAGAATGAAGATTTTTGTCCAAACTTTGATCGGTGATGTCAGACCCTGGTTTAGGGCACTTACACCCAATTCCATATTAAACCCTGAAGCCTTATACCAGGCATTTATTAACAGATGGGAGAAAAAGAAAGACCCCCTGCACATACTATCTGAGTATGATACTATCAAAAGAGGACCTCGGGAAACGGTTTTGGATTACTGTGCAAGATTTAATAATGTTTACAATACAATACCACAAAATTTAAGACCTCCACCTGATCTCGCTTTGTACAAATTCCCTGATGGCTTTGATGCAGAGATGGCATATTAGTTAAGGGAAATATCCCCTCAAAGCCTTGCAGAAATGCAAGTTGTTGCTGTTAGTGTGGAGGCAAATCTAATTGCTAAACGAAACAGAGCCAAAACTAAGAGAAGAACCACCTTCAAGGAAGAACCCTTAGCCTTCGATCAGAAGCTAGATGCTATTATCAGTGGCATCCACAGGCTGGGAGATAGAGTAGACAATGTTGAGAGGAAAACCTTCATGGGAAGGTCAATAGCCCAATACCATAAGGAACCCGAACTTTAGAAAAACTCAAAACACAAACGCTGGAAGGGCTAGTCCCGACCATGATATTAGGCCTCCTTTCCAAGAAAATTATGCGGAAGCATCTACATCCACTGAGCCCACAGATGGGACTCATATGAACTTGATAGATTCAGAAAATGAACAGCAAATCTTTCTTACGGAAGAAGACCGACCATACCCTGATGCAAAACAATTTCACACCAAGTCGGGAGAGTCTTTCGATTTCAAACAAGGCTATGATACTGTTGTGTACGAGGTACACAAACAATACAAATTGAGAACAAGGACCATTGATGTACCTGCATCTAGAAGAACAAAAGATAGCAAACAACCCAACAAAATTAAAGGAAATGTCACCATAAATCAACCAGCTAGCAGCTCTGTCCCAAGCCCGCATCAGGTAACTGTGGAGGATATAACAGACACACTGCCTCCTATTGATCGGCCTCTACCTCCCTCCTCCCCAAAAGAAGATCTGAACAGCACTCCAAAAAATCCTCCCAAAACAGAAATACCACAAACTGTCATACATCATGACATTGACATTCCAAAAGAAAACATAGAGAGTATGCCTGAAAAAGAGAAATCCACCACTATCAACGCCAAGAACTCATTGGAAAAACCATTGAGTTTAGAAGCAGAGATTGGAAAACTCAAGATATCCATTCCCCTCTCAGAACTTGCCAAACATGATGTATATAGGCAACAAATTCAAAGGTCACTTCAACTACCAGAGGTAAGGGATGATGTAAACGTTTTAGACGATACCCCTGAGCTGTTGTTTGGTCCAGAAGTTAACGAAAAATCAACATATGGACATGTTCCACCTTTTTATGTGAGTCTACACATACATGACAAAATATTGCATAATGCCATGTTTGACTCAGGTGCCTCACATAACCTTATGCCCAAAGCTGTAATGGAAAGGTTGAACCTCGATGTCACAAGACCATACAAAGATCTGTATTCCTTTGACTCAAGTCAAGTCAAATGTTTAGGCTTGATCAAAGACCTTTGTGTGTCTCTAGTCTAATTCCCCAACAAGACAATCCTAATGGACGTAGTAGTTGCTGACATTCCCACAAAGTATGGCATGCTCCTATCCAGGTTGTGGGGAGAAAAATTGCAAGGATCCCTTCAACTCGACCTCTCTTATGCCACTATATCTGTCTTTGGGCAACCAAAGAGACTATATAGAGAAACGTTAATGAAGTATGTGGTAAGCAGTGAGGAAAAGACCCAAAATTTTCTAATTTACTCAATCCATTCCAATATGGATTCTTTTATTTTATTTAATGATAACACCAGCCCTCCAACTGATGATAAGCAGTTATCTTTGGAGCAAGAAACATACATAAATGAGAAATCGGTTGCCAATACCCATGAAATTGTCTCAACAGTCAAGGCAACCAACAAACAGCAAGAAGAACATCCCAAAACAGAAATTATAAGTCTGCCCAATCCTCAAAAAACTGAAACTCTCAATACAAACCTCAAACAAGAAAACACATGGTATTTAGAATTTGATGGTTCTGTCAACAAGTTAGGAGCAGGGGTAGGAGTATGGATTTACAATACTCATGATAATCACGCACATGGCCATGCCTATAGACTCAATTTCAGATGTACAAACAACATGGCAGAGTATGAAGCTCTTCTCTTAGGCCTTAAACTGCTCAAAGTCCTAGGAGCTACTAAAGTGTCCATCCTTGGTGACTCTGCCTTGATTATACAACAAATGAAAGGTAAATTTGTTGCTAACGACAGTAGAATTAGAGCTTACAGGGCTGCTGCCACCGACATACTCAATTCCTTTAGTGAATTCAAGCTTGCCAAAATTGCAAGAGATCATAATATTCATGCCCACAGTCTAGCAACCTTTGCTAGCACATGCAAGCTTCCCTTTGAATCAAATCACCATTTCACCGCTGAAATAAAACACAGACCTTCGGTCCCTAACAATGTCAAGGATTAGCAGGTATTTCAAAATGATGCCCAGATTAACAGTTTCTTAACTCTTGAATGCGAATTTTCCAACACAAACATTGACACGGATGCCATGAACGACTCACAACAGCTAGCAGAAGAAAATCACCTGACTGTAACAGTTGCAACAGCTAAACAAATCCTTAACCCAACTGTGTTTAACAACGCAAACATAGAGCAGTTGAAACAAGTGTGTTTAGAGGAAACAACCAAAGAAGAATATGAGTTTATTGATCTAAAGAGTAATTTTCTACCTGTCGGCCTTACTCCATTAGAAGACATGTTTTATGACAATGATGTGCCCAAAAAGCCAAAAATGGAGCCTCTGAATGTGCTATAGAAGAACACAACATAGGAACAGCAGAGCAGCCCAGAATGATTAAGTTGTCCAAAAATCTGCCCCCTGATAAAAAACTGAAATACGTGGATTTGTTCAAAGAATTCCAAGATGTATTTGCTTGGAGTTATGAGGACTTGAAGTCCTATGACACCTCAGTGATCCAACATACCATTCCCTTCAAACCAAATCAAAAACCGTTCAAACAGAAACTTAGAAGAATCAACCCCATGCTTCTTCCTCTTATCGAGAAAGAAATAAAGAGAATGTTTGAAGCAGGCATCATTGCACCCATCAGATTCTCTGAATGGGTATCTAATTTAGTTCCCACTAGGAAAAAAACAGGAGAGATAAGACTATGTGTAGACTTGATAAATTTAAACCAGGTCTCTCTAAAAGACCACTACCCTTTGCCCAAAATGGACCATATCTTACAAAGAGTAGTGGGTTCCTCTAGAATTTCTTTACTAGATGGATTTTTAGGATTTAATCAGATACTTGTTCACCCGGATGACCAAGACAAGACAGCCTTTACCACATAGTGGGGAACATTTAAGTACGTTAAAATGCCTTTCGGGCTGAAAAATGTTGGTGCTACCTTTCAAAGGGCAATGGATATTGCGTTTGCCAAGGAGATACATGATTTCCTTGTAGTTTACCTTCATGATATAACCCCATTCTCCAAATCTGACCAAGAGCACCTTAAGCACTTAAGGCAAATTTTCATGACATGCAGGAAATATGGAATTTCCTTGAATCCCAAAAAGTCCCTGTTTTCCCTTGAGGAAGGTAAGCTTCTAGGGCATATCATATCAAAAGATGGGATTAGAATTGATCCTGAAAGAATTCAAGCTATCCTTCAAATCCCCTATCCAAGAAACATAAAAGAACTGCAAGCATTCCTTGGAAAGATCAATTTCCTAAGGAGATTTATCCCTAACCTATCTGAGTTAATAAGGTTATTGAGCAACATGTTGAATAAGGATGCCAAGGTAAAATGGTCTCTTGAAACCAAGCAGACTTTTGAGAGTATAAAAACTTCCTTAACTCAAACGCTTGTCGTCACCAGTCCTCAATTCGACAAAGACTTTATCATTTTTTCCTTTGCATCTGAGCACACTATAGTTGTTGTCCTTTTGCAAAAAGATGATCAAGGCAACGAAAAGCCAATTGCTTTCTTTAGCTGAGCTTTGAGAGATGCACACTTGAAATATCAGATTATGGAAAAGCAGGCTTATGCCCTGGTCAAAGTCATCAAAGATTTCAGAATTTACATCTTATACTCCCACGTGATTGCCTATGTCCCTAACGCTGTTGTAAAGGATATATT
>APFE030301507.1:7313-32869 GCA_000404065.3 Pinus taeda
CTCTTGTTTTCGATAATGCATCTTATTTCTCTGGAAATTCTATGTTTGAGTTCGCTATTAAAAGAGGGTTTAAATTGAAATATTTTGCAAATTACTATCCCCAAGGTAATGGTTTAGCAAAGTCTACCAATAAAAATCTAGTCAAAATTATTAAGCGCACTATTGAGAAAAATCATAAAAACTAGCATAAATCTTTCATATTTGCACTATGGGCTGATAGAATAACACAGAAGGCTTCCGTAGTTACTTCCCCATTTAATCTTGTATATGGGAAAGAAGAAGTTCTACCAACCAATCTATTGCTTCGTTCTCTAGCCCTAGTACAATTTATTAAAGAAAGTCCCCCATCTTCTATTCAACTAAGACATGATCAAATCTTAAAATTAGAAGAAGAAAGAGAGAAGGCCAAAATTATTCATGCAAAACATCAGCAAATTATCAAGTCATCTTTTGATTCAACTTCATCTAGTTCAAAACAATTAAAGCTGGTGATCTAGTTCTGAAATGGGACAAAGCCCATGAAGATAAAGGAAAACACACTAAGTTCCAAAAAAATTGGCTTGAACCATTTCAAATCAACAAGAAGATAGACCATTCTACTTTCATATTGCAAGATCTATCGAGTAAGAGAGATTCTCTTCCTGTTAATGGCCTTATCTTGAAAAAATTCTTCAACTGAGGAGGTAACCCCTTCTCCTTTTGTAAATATTCAATTTTCAGCAAAATTTTTGTTCATAGTTTTTAGAATTATTAGGAAATAAAGTTGTAAGATATCTTCCATTGGCCTTTGCTATATTGAAAAAGTTGCTCAAAAGAAATAGTTTTGATATTTACTTTTAAAATAGAAACCTTAAACAAAAGGAAAATTTCTAGGAAATTAGGTATATTTAGATTCTGAAACCCCATTTCATTTTTGTGAAATCTTCTCAAGATTTAGAAATACTGTAAATAATTTTAATGTTTTCAAATGGCCACAAAATGGTTATCAATATCAAAGCAGAAACTAATTCAATCTTAGCATCTTCAACTCTTACCCTGTCATCCATGATCTCTTAAGGAGAAAATTGTCCATCCCATTCATCAAAGTTTATGATTACTCATAGTGTAATTCTAAAATATATTTGATTTAAAGATAAGGGGTCTTATTACAAGCCTTCTTACCATGATCATTGGGGAATAGTTTAAGTGACATTACCAATACTGCATACCAAAACAGGGTAATGGCTTATAATCATAAGACAAGGGGTCTCATCATGAACCAACTTGTTGAGTTTGATTACAACCAGTGAATGGAATTGTCAAACATATGGCCACCAAACCAGGACAATGGCTTTTTATCTTGCATAATAAAAACGAAAAAGAAATAAAAAAGATGAAGGCATATTTTTAGATTCATTCTTTTAATTATACAATGAAATGGATGGGATAATGGACAATCAAATGGTTAAAAGGTATCCCTGTCGAGACTATGAACGTTCGCTGGAGGCAGAGGCTCTACCTATGACAAAGGAGTCATTAAAAAGCTAAGTTGGAAAGGTTCTTTGTTTCATCATTATCAACCAATAAAGGATAATTTAAAACTTAGAATGTATTTAATTTTAACAAGAGAAGGAACTAGCAAAAATATCTCTTATTAGATTCAGAATTTATGTATACCTAGTTATATTAGAATTTTCCTCTTTGATAAGATTTCTATATAAATAAAGTCTAAGTATTTCAACATTTTTAAGAGATAACTGTTTCTCCCAGCGAATCGCCAACTGTTGTGCTGTACAACAAACCCCCATTTCATAAAATTGTATCTTTAACTATAATATGAAATGGGTCCCTTTTAGATTTATGAATAAAATTGGTATCAGCTCATCATTCCTCAAAAGGTCCGAAAGAAACAATACACTATAAAACTTTTGAATAAACATAAACCGGTCTTATAAAATAAATATATAATTCTTTATTATTGCGATAAAGCGATCGCAAGATCGCATATCAGAACAACAAAGGATGCATAACAAAAAGACCCATTGGTTTGCCCCAATCGGACAAGTGAATAACTATCGGATATCGAGAAAGGCAAGCAAGTGTAACAAAAGGCCCTCCCACTTTTCTCTGATGCGATATCGCTATTGGCAATTAGGGATTGTAGCGCACACATGTTAAAGACACTTTTTAAAACTCCTGATGCGAATAAGCAGTATCGCCATCGGGGATCGGGGATTTTGCAATGACACAAATATTACCACTCGAGCATTTCTCAGATTCCAATTGTGATAAAGCTAAGCGTGAATTTCAAAAAAGATTGAAAAGGCTTGAGTATGTTATGTTAGATTATTATTATTAAAAGCCTTTCCATTCCCGATAGCGATTCACTTGTGATTAACTGCCCAAAACCAAAGCCACACTTGAATGAATTATTCGGTGAATAAACGATATGATGGGCATTTAAATGATTGACAGGATTAAGTGGCCAATTAATGGAGCAGTTATGCCAAAATCTCCTCAGAGATTGTATCTGCAACAATATTATTTTAATCCTTCATTATTCATTAATTGATATAACTCTTTCATATTTGGCTTCCACTACCTATTCTCTATATTACGTTCATTTTATCTCCTGCGTAGAGCTCCGCTAAAGCAACAAATTTAAGCCAAATGGGGAAGAAATCCAAAATATTTGCAGCAGCTTCAGCTCCCGTAGTAACAAGACAATCTACCGCTGATCCAGGACCAAGCAAGAAAGGATTGATTTCAGACACTACCTGTCTTAGCCTCGGCAACACTAGCTGGCAAAGCACCTATAATCTAGTTGAAGCTGAAGAGCTTGAAACGGTATCAGTACGAGCTACTACAGATTCAACCAGAAAGTCAGAAGCTACCCTAAAGGATTTAGCTGACTCCTATCTACCTCGAAAAGCAGCTCGGGAGAAAATTCTTCCGTATACAGATGTAGTGAGGTGGGCAGTTGAGGAAATCCCTGTTACAAATAGAACATTCTGCACAATCAACGGGAGAGTCTTCGACTCATTTCAACCTAATGATTTGAGGAAAATATACCACTTTCCTGAACCACGGGAGAAGTACAACAAAGCATTTCTAGAGAAGTTCAGGGATGAGAATGAAACTAAATCAGCGCCTATTCAGGAATGGAGATAGAACCCCGCAAGACAAAAGCATGAATCCTCAGGTAAGTACTCTGTCGATTCATTATGTTCTCCTTATTGTTACGTCGAGGCGATGATGTGTAGGATTTGGGGATTACATGATTCCTCTAAATTCTCAATTGAAATGGTTCCTTTAATGGAAGCGACAGTCAATAGTGAGATAATGGATTGGGGAAATATATTATCTGATAAGTTAGCCACTGCTACTCTTGAGTTTAGAAATAAAACTCGCATCACCAATAGGTTTATTCCTATGTTTTATTATAGTGCCTATATTCTACATACTCTTTGTTTTAACTCTGAATTTCCTATGCTGGGGTGGAGATGGACTCCACAAGACCCCATGCCGATTCACATTTATCACCAGAAGTTGTGGAAAGCCCATTATAAGGACTACCTGTATCAAGTTTGTAATGGTTTTATGTTTCCCATTTACTATGCCATTTTTGACAAGCCTGCTCTGAAGATTTCTCCACAAGCAGAGATTTACCTAACCGCTCCAGGAAACTAGTTCAGAGAGGATAAATTCACATACATAAGAGTTTTCGACAGCCTTTCTAGGCCTCATGTCCTTCCCTTGTACATACCCGACAAGCTATTGGCTAGAGAGTTAGCCTATCAGATTACGTCCACAGGAGCAACCAAGACTTTGAGGACTTCAAAAAAGCAGGTTTGTCCTCCTTTTCCTCTAAGGTGTGGTGTTTACACTCTGCATGACTATAAGCATGCAGAGAAGGAAGCAGAAAAGATAAATATGCCAAATCTCGCCACCATTCCTAATAGGCGATTTGACCCAAGGAAAATCATCTATAATGTACTTGAACAGGCAAAACTCACAAAGTTTGATCATAAAGAAGACAATTTTGATGACTTAATTTCTTTGGTGGAGACATTATTTCAGGTCCAAACACTAGCTAAAATGAGATATAATGACGAAGGGTTAGTAGAATTCAATAAACTCAGAGAGCAGAGGTTACAAACTCTGCCTCTGGATTTACTAGCTACTGCCCCGACGACACAATCAAGTGAGCCTGAACAACGACTCACCGACAAACATCCTACTACATCAAAGATTCTTGAAGAAGTCTAGAGGAAAGAGCAGGATGAAGTATAGAGGAAAAAGCAGGAGGAAGCACGAAGGAAAGAGCAGGAGAAAATACAGGAGGAAGAGCAGAAAAAGGAGCAGGATAAGAGCAGCGAGGATGTGAATATGGATACCCAGATTGATCTGAAATTTCTCCAATAATGGTAGCAATTTGACTCCATCATAAGCAATACGGAAGGTTCAAAAGGTGCCCATACACCCAAAGCAACAGATACACAGGATAGAGTGTCAACAAAGGTTCCAAGTGAAGGAACCAACGGCCTACCCCCTAGTACAGAGTTAGAAATAATTCCAAAAGATCCCTTGGATCAAATCATTTTGCAGGTGGAGGATATACCTCCATTAGATTTCTTTTACATCCCAAAACACAGGGTCGTAGTAAAGCGACAGCGAAAAAGGAGAAGGCTTGATCAACCTTCCCTTTTCCCAGAACAAACAGAGACAACCAACGTAGTTTGGAAAGAGGATTTTGATCCTTCCAATGAACTAAAGAAGCTTTCCCAGTATGCCAGAGCCTATTCGGTGGCAACCATGGACAAGGCATCGGAAGTGAGTAATCTACTAAAAGAAAAAGACCAGGAAATTATTTTTTTGCAAACACAGCTATCAGAGGCACAACAGAAAGTTGAACAATTAGAACAATTGTCAACACAACATCAATTAAATAATCAACTCAATAAGCAGTTACTTGAAGAAAAATAGAGAGTATATTCAAGGGTGATTCAAAGGCATAAAGAATTCTCAGAAGCATTGGAAAAATTGAAGACGATGAATGAACTAATGGTGAAAACAAAAGATGAGCAAATTGCTCAGCTATCACTTCAAACAGAGAAGTTCAGGAGTCTTCCACAACCTGCCGATTTCAGAACAAAAGAGCTACAGATTAATAAGGCATTGGTGACACAGATAAGACTATTGTGTCATAATATTTCTCAGGTTGAACCCCTTTGTGATATAACAACATCGATAATCGATAAATCAGTTGATGCTAGACAGGATTTAGAGCAGGCCGACGAGACCTTGACAGATTTTTCTACTTGGCAAGACACCAGTGAGGGACAGGCAGCAAATCTGCCCAAAATCCTAGAATCACATAAGGAAATCCTATTCTTAGAAAGGCAGTCCCAATTGAAGGCAGAGAGAGAACTTTCTAGATGTAAATTATCCACAAGTAACTTGATTGAATTAATCAATAACACTCTCTATTTATCTAATATGATTTCGCAATGTACACCAGGTAAATTGCTATCGGCTAAAACATTGGAGCAAGCATGTAATAAGGATCTGGAAAAGAATGGAAGGTTAATTGTAGGTATTCAAAGTTTAACTTGGGACACCTATTGGTTGTTCTTAGTAAAACCATATAGACAGAGAGCCGCCCTCAAGTTTCTAACAGATGCAATCGGTTGAATCATTCCCGATATACACGATGCCACAAACTCGGCTCAGCTCCATTCTCGTCTTAGCCACCCTCTAGAAGTGGAACCAATGCTTGCAATCTACCAACTCAGATCAAAGGGAAAGCAGTCAGAGTGATGAATCATGCTGCTGACTACCAACACATTTGCTGTGGAGAAGATATTCAAGATCCAATTGTACCAATTAAATAGAATTTTATTTTTGTAGTTAGTTAGTTTAATTAAGTATTTATATACCCTTTCATGCATTTAGAAAGGGTCCTTAGTTTTTTTATAAGACTCAAACCTCGAAGTTGCACTACTGTACTCCGGTATATTTTTTATAAAGACTAGGCCAATTATTCCAAATTTTGACAACGAAGCTTTTATGTGGATGTGCACTATTGCCTTCATATGAAAGTATCTCTGAGTTGAAAGAAGGAAATCGAATTGCGATTGATATTGGGAATGATTTACAACACATATGGTACTACTATCTATGATTTGAATTCATTCTTTTTATGTGAATTGTTATTTGATTACTCTTGCTATTATTGAATATATGTATGTGTTTTTAACAACATTCTTTATATTTTTCACTATTGGATGTTTAAACGATGTTTTTCTTTTAGTCATACATGTATCAGTAATATATAAAAGATAAGTGTAACAATGTTTTATTAATTTCTTTGTTCAACTATTTGAACAAAGCAATTATTATATGAATGAATGTCTTTGTTTATCAAATAGAGTCATCTATATGCTTATTTGTGAACAGATTTTATCAAACGTTACACTTAGGAATAGAAATTTCCCGGGATAGAATAGTTATACATATTTTTTCTTTTTATATTAAGTCATTCATCCATTAACATTTTATTAGAAAACCAATCACTCATGCATCCCCTTTTTATTCATCGTTGGGAAACTGGTCCCATTATCTCCAGTTGGAGCCACCATACCAAACGGAAAAGGGGCTGCATTAAGGTCCAGATCGGGTGTTTTTCCCTGATGTTGTTGCAGTGATTTTCGAGGCATCAACACCTTCCAACATCAGGACTCAACCAGGTCATCTTTTGGAAGCATTTTTAGATACAACAAACATTTTATCTGGGTCTGCAATCTTCAAGACTAAAGCATTTGTAATCAAATGCTTTAGCTGCTCAAAATAAGTTGCGCACACCTCAATCCATTCAAACCACTTCCCTTTTTGTTGTAAGGATGTAATAGGATAGGTAATCTATGAGAAGTTCCTGATGAACCACCTGTAATAACCTACTAGTCTCATGAATGATCTGACCTCATCCACATTGCTAGTTGCTACCCATTCCATGATAACTCTGATATTTTTTGATTCCACTGGTATACATTCCTTGGAAACAACATGTCTCAAGTAATTAACTTATGTCTAAAAAAACAACACTTTCTAATCTTGGTATACAACTGATGCTTTCTCAACAATCTTAACACTTCTACCGGGTATTCTTCATGCTCTTCCTCATTCTTATATATACCAATATGTCATCAATGAATACTATCACAAGCTTGTCCTAATAAGGACACAACACACTATTCATCAAACACACGAAAGTAGCTAGAGCATTAGTAAGACCAAACAAAACCACTACAAAGTTATAATACCCTTACCTAGTACGAAATGTTATCTTGTAGATGTCCTCTTCTTTGATGCACATCCGATTGTCAGTATGAAAATTCTTAGTATGTGTACTGAAAATACTTCACTTAAACTGTCACTGACATGCAGCCCTAACACCAAAACATGGTTGTTTATGCTTCAGATCCGCAGTAAGAATGAAGAAAAGCCATGTAACACAACAAATATTGAAAACTGAACCATATAACAAGAAGAAATTAAAGTTTCATAACCCAATTGATGACTTAATCAAATAATAATTTTATTAAGACACATGGTGAGGAGAAATTACAAGATGGGTCTATAATTCCCCCCTCTATGGGATGGGTAATGTACTTGCTCTTGTGCTTCAGCTGTGCTTCTCTATCAACTTGCAATTGGAAGAAAACAAAAATATGTTGTGAACACAAGTGGGAGCTTAAATGTAATGAGAAAATAGTGGTGATGATGAAAATGGTCATGGTGAAGAATGAATAAAAACCCTCTATTTATAACAAAGTATTGAGGCAAACTAGGAATTAAAAAATAATAAAATATTATTGACTAGATCAAAATCTACCCGTTGAGAATACTTTATTATATTTTTAAGAGGAAAAATATATTCAAAATGGTCAAATATCTTTATTTAGAAGGTGGTTGAAGTATTTAACAATTAAAAATGATTTATTAATCACTTTCTGAGAATTAAGGAATATATGAATTTGAAATATTTATTAAATAATGGTTTAACAATTATCTCAAAAGAAAAATGTGGAATAAATAAGGAATTATAAATAAATAATGGTTTATTTAATTATTCCAAAGTGATTAAGTCAAAATTGATAAGAAATAATTATCAAATAATGATTTAATAATTATTTCTAGAGAAAATTAAACAAATAATTATTTATTCAATTATTCTCATGTAGTTTTTTAATTTTAATGAGAAATAATTTAGGAAAAGTGGTTTACTAAATTTTTTCCCATGGTGAAATTGGCTTTAACATGGAAAAATTAATCCTACATGGTGTATTTTGATCCACCTAGTAATAAATGGATAGGTGATCATTTTTTGGGTGATAACACTGATGATATCCTGATCTCAAGTCAATCTTCAAAAACATTGATGCTCCCTTCAACTGATCAAACAAGTCATCAATATATGGCAAATGATACATGTTCTTAATCATCACCTTGTTCAACTTCCTATAATCAATGCACAATCTAAGAGTATCAACCTTCTTCTTTGAAAACAACACTGGTGCACCCCAAGGTCACACACTTATCCTAATGTATCCTTTATCAATCATTTCCTTAAGCTACAACTTCAATTCCATTGACTCTGGAGTGTTCATCATCTAAGGTGCCTTTGATGCTAATGTTTCTTTGGGTACTAACTCAATAGAAAATTCCACTTCCCTGTCAGGTTGTAACTCTGAATCTCTACAGGAAACACATCTTGAAACTACTGCAAAATAGGGCACCTCTTCAAGACTTCATTATGCTCAACACCCTTCCCCTTGTCACTAGAATCATGCACAATAAATAATACACACCCTTTCCTGCAACTACACTTTTCCTGCATAGCTATAACCATTCTCACTGGTATAGGCTTCTTCTTTCCCAACAAGATTTCCTTCTCTCCATCATCATGCAAACACTCAATAGGCTTCCCCTAGAAATCTACATTAGTCATGTGAAGGTACAACCAATCCATACCCAAAATCATATTGTATGAATTCAAAGCAAGCACATTTAGATGTGTTGATGTATGCATGCCATTCAACTCAAATTCACAATCTCTCACCCAATGATGAAATGTTTTCTTGGTACCTATATCCAACTACACCAACCAAAATTTTTCATTCACTTTTTTTTCTCAAGCCACACTTATCCACCAAGTTAGGATTAACATAACTATAATTATATCTAGGATCAATTAAAATGAAAACAACTCGATCATAGACCTTTCCTTCCATCTCAATAATAGATGCCTAGTGATTTACCTACCTTTTATCAAATGTTGTATAAATACAAGGACTTCTCTGACCAACATCCCCAACTATATGCACCTCCTGATCACTCTAGATCTGAAATCTGACACCTGATAAAATGAACAATCCATCTTCTGATGATATTTCCCACAAATCCAACATTGCAACATTTCTTGACCACTACCCTTATTCTACTACTCTGCATGCTGAGATCCATGTCCCTTCTTTGTTGTACAAAAATTCTTGTAAGGTGCCATAGTTTCTTTCTCACCTACATCATAAGCTCTTTCTCACTTCAGAGGTCATTTCCCTTACCTCTTGTCAATTCCTTTCCATTCATGCTTATGCTAAATATTTCACTTAGAATTCTCATAACATTACTTCAACTTCCTAGTCACTTCCTCCAATGACCGAGGCTCATCATACTCAATATGATCCTTGAATGTTGATGGAAAGCCACTAATGTAGCTTTGAGAATTCATTTTCTCATCATTAAGATAAGGTACATACCTATAAAAATCCACAAACTTAGCAATGTCCTCTTCCTCTTTCATAGACCCCATTTCAATCTCATAGAACTCCTTGGCCTTTCCATCGTAATATCTCTCTGAAAATAACTTTTTCTTGAAGAGTCTTTTGAACTCATGCCAACTCAACTCTTATGTCTTGATGCCTCTGACACGCTTCACATCTTCCCACCAAATATCTTCCTTTCCCTTGAGACTGAAAAGTATATATCCTAACTTTCATGTTCTTTATATAATCATGCAACTCGAAGAAGTTCTTCATCCCAAGCAACCATGCTTCTACATCCTTCAGTGTCTTCAATTATCCATCAAATGTAAGAGGCTTGTCTTTATTGAAGTCATATGGAATGTACCCCCTCTCACTCCTCATGTAAGGATGATAGCAATGATGACTACGGTGCCTATCTGAACCATAAATAGAATGTAACCCATAACCACTACCCATCTTTTTAGGTGTGTCCATCGATATGCTACCTCTCAGCATGACATCCCTATCCAACCTATTCCCTCCATGAGACCTGATACCATATTCCCCATTAGTCCATTCATCTTTCCCATAATTGATCCTTGGTTGTACATGTCTCTAAAATATGATAATCTCCAAAGGATGATTGCGTTGAACTCATCTTTCTTTTCAAGAGTGCTAGAAAGCCTTTAGTGTGAGTGAATTATCCTATCATTATATGCCTTGCAAATTTTGATTCATGCATTTAGACTTCTGAAGGTATCTTCTATGTTAGGAGAATCCTCTTCACCATGACGCTTAGTTGATCTGCCAGGAGAGTCATGTTAACTATAACCCACCAATTTTCTTACCATCTCTAATATTCTTCATCCTGCAAACATATCATGTCAAATAAACCAAATATAAACATAACCAACAAACCTCAATTAAGTTCAGGGAATATTATCTCATCCTCATAATCAGTCTCTATTAGCATAATATAAATATATATATATAATATATATATATATATAATGAATGTCACCAGCATATCAACCTATTGACATCATATGCTATAACACCCACTAGATACATGACAACCATTTCCACTACAATGCATATATGCAACTAACATGCATCCATAAAAATCACATCCTACTCACCCAATCCAAGTGTCTAAACTTGGAAGCTCTGATGCCAATCTATAACACACCACCCCACATTTACTCACTTTCACAAGCTCTCCAGTTAAATGTGAAGCGGCTTGACACTATGACATGATCTAACCTCCTAGTTCTAGTTAAGGAAGTGGGGAATACAAGTGTGACTTACTAACCTTCCTCAAGAACAATAGGTCAGTCATAGGCTAAAAAACAACCACGACTAACCAATACCTAAGTTCAAACCATTTTCTTTGACCTAGACCTATAACCTCGCCCTTGACACTACCTCAATGTGGTTGTGAGCCTCCAACCACACTCGCAAGCCTTTCGTGATGTGATTATGACCACATATCCTCAATTCCATGCCCACAGTCTTGATATATCAGCCAATTTTATAGGCTATCCTCCATACTAGGCCCAAAACTTCTTATAACTTTCTAGAATCCCATTTCTCATAACAACAATGCTAATCATTCAAACTTGAAGCCAAAATTTTACATAAACTAACTAGAATACACTAGACATTTCATCAAACACATGGTAAACATGTAAGCTACATGTCATGAATGCATATCTAAGCATAAATATTTGTACTTTTGCTTTAAATCATCGAGACATTTTGATGCCGTCTAAGTAGCTACCATAATACTCTTTATCCCATGTATTCATCCATCATTCATTAAATTATCAAACAATAACAATTTCCATATCTAGAGCACATCATAGAACCTTGCTTATAACTAACATATAACCATAATATGAACATGAAAAATTAACCATCAAATCAAAATAGTAACAAGTACAAACCAAAAATTGAGCTAAACCAAAAAATTATTTTATTGAATCAGCCCCGCTCTAGATTCCAAGCATGAATGTGGGATCTCATGGAATAAACCAAGACATAATTAGCCAAGGGAATCTTTAGGTTAAACCACCGCCACTTTCAAACTAATGTGATCTTTCCAAAATCAGTCAAGAAATCATAAAACCAAAACAAGCTTTGATGCCTCAGAATTTCTTCACCATACCCTGAGGAATTTTCCTATCTCCATCCACCTCTCGAGGGATTCCTAGAGAAAACAATCTCCACCACTAACCCTTGGTAATTTTCCTAAGACCACCTCACCCAATTCCAAAACCTTTCAAAAATCAACATCTCAACCAAGAAATAAATATGATCACATCATGACTATCCAGGAAATGGCAAGGCAAGCTTGAAACCATTGTTAAACCTAGAAAAACCCATGCCAAGAAAATCAATGAACCAAATAGACAAATTTGTGAAAAATGCATTCACACCTCATTTAGGAAATCACACATGCAACATGTTACCTACAAAACCTTCCTATTGAAGTTTTCAATGCAAGCTTCTCCTTGATATCCTTCCTTTCCTTGCTTGTCCTTTGATTTCTTTTTTCCTTCCTTTGCTTTATTTCTTGATTTCTCCTCTTGGTTCTCTCTCTCTTCCTGAAGCTAATTCCAAATACAGGCTAACAAGAGTCATGATCTGGTTATTGATTTCTTCTTTTCCTTCATTCTCCTTAAGTTTCCTTCTAATTTCCCTCCCAAGCAAATATGTGCCTATTTACCTTCCTTTTCTACTATTTTCCTTAATTTTCATACAAAAAGTTGTAATTAATGCCTATTTTTCTTCATTAATGCCTTTACCAATTCCCTTAGCCATAAATAAATTGAATGTGATTCCCATGTTGGTTTGTGATATATTCTTTCCATGACTGGCCTCCCTAGTTAATCGAGGGGTTAGAGGGGGGGCGGAGGCCACCCTTCGTTGTGCCGAATGTGCAGCAGAGGGGGTCATAGGGGGTTTGAGGGTGGTGGTTAGCCCCCGTTTACGGGGTCTACTACAACAACTCGGGGAAATTTGTTTGGGAACCTATATTAGGTTGGGTGGACCTACCTATGGTTTTGTGCATCATTTTCAATCGATGGTTTTGGACGCGATGGTTTTCGATCCATGGTATTGGATGCTTCGACATGTATAAATATGTATTGTAACATTGAAAGGAACATAATGAAAAATCAAGTTGGTAGTCCCAGTTTTAGGATCCAAGGGAAAATCTGTGTGTATATGTTTTTTATGTGTTATGCTTTCACATTGTTTATTTTCTGTATTTTAGAACTCGTATGCAAGTAATTTATGTACGGGGTTAAAACCTAAATTTGGTATCAGAGTTGTTTTGGATTCAAGGGGATGTCTTTGTTGCTAAGGGGTTTTGCTCAGGCCTGTGGTAGACCATGTTCAATGGGAGATCTGCGTGATTGATTCTGGTGGTGAAAGAAGATGGCGAGCAATGGAAAGATAGAGATCGAAAAATTTAATTGTCAGAGTTTTGAGTTATTGAAACACAAGATGGAGGATTTGTTGGTGCATAAAGATGAGTGGATTGCGGTAGATCCAAGTACTAAACCAAAGGGACTGTCTGATGAAGAATGGAAGAAGTTGGATCAGAAGGCAAAGAGCACAATATGATTGTGTGTCTCAGATTTAGTATTTCTGAATGTATCAGGGGAAGCTATGGCTAAGGCTTTGTGGGACAAGTTAGGGACTTTGTACCAATCTAAGTCTCTGGTGAATAAACTATTCCTATGGATAAAGTTGTATCAGCTAAGGATGAAAGATGGAGACTTGATGACAAAGCAGCTAAACGCATTTAATACTATGGTAAGTCAGTTACTATCTGTTGATATTAAAATTTCAGATGAAGATAAGTGCATTAGTTTGTTGTGTTCTCTACCAGATTAATGGGATAGTCTGGTTATTGCAATAGGTAGCAATGCATTTGTCTTGCAGTTTGATGAAATAGTCTCATCCTTTCTAACAGAGGAGATGAGATGGAAAAATATGGAGAGCCAGAAAGGTGATGCCTTTTATGTATGAGGACGGTCCCAGAACATAAACAAAAATAAGTCATCATGTGGGAGATTTAAATATGCAGGAAAACTTGTAAAGGTGGTGTGTTGGAAATGCAAAAGTGAAGGGCACTACAAAAGGGATAATAATTCTAAAGCTCCTGACAAAAGAAAGGGATCTGATGATGCTCCTTCTGTAGAGGTGAAAACCTCCTCAGATGAAGGTGGGGATGTGTACTTGGCTTTTTCAAGTACACATGTAGATCATGAGGCATGGTTGATTGACTGAAGTACATCCTTTCACTTCATTCCCCATAGAGAGTGGTTCTATGAGTATGAGAAATACGATGGTGGTGATGTATTCTTGGGGGATGACAGGAACGCTAGAATCATTGGTCACAGAAAAGTGAAGTTGAAGTTGCAAGGTGGAAGGATTAGAATAGTTCTGGGCGTTTTGCATATTCCTTCAATAGCGAGAAATTTGATTTATATAAGCAAGTTGGATGATGCAAGTGTAAAAATAGTGTTCGAGAAAGATACATGTTAGATGGTTCGGGAAGCACTAGTATTGATGCGGGGAGTTCAGATTGGAACTTTGTACAGGCTGCGAGGTAGAATTATTGTTGATGGGTGCAATAGTTCTGTGGTTTCTAAAAGTGGAGCAGAAAATATAGTGGTCTCTGGAGAGAAGACCATGTTGTGGCATCAAAGGCTTGGACATATTGGAGAGAAGGGCCTTCAAATACTTCATGGTAAAGGTATGGTAGAAGGTATGAGTAATAGCTCTCTGGATTTTGATTTCTGTAAAAATTGTGTATATGGGAAGAAGGATAGGGTGAGTTTCCCCTCTGGTGGTAACAAGGCCAAACAGATATTAGAGCTTGTGCACAGTGATGTGTTTGGACCTGTGAAGGTTCCATCACTGGGTAATTTTATGTACTATGTATCATTTATAGATGACTTCTCAAGGAATACATGGATATATTTACTTAAGAAGAAATCTGAAGTCATTTACAGGTTTAAAGAATTTAAGGCTCTAGTGGAAAACCAAACAAAGAAGAAGATAAAAGTGTTGAGGACAGATAACGGTGGAGAGTTTTGTAGTAAGGAATTTCAAGGATTCTTTAAGAAGTGTGGTATAGCACGACGGAGGACTACTCCATATACACCTTAGTAAAATTGAATTGTAGAAAGAATGAACAAGACGTTGATGGAAAGAGCAAAAAGCATGCTCGGTGGTGCTAGGTTAAGACAGGAATTCTAGGCAGAGGTGGTGGAGACAACACGTTACTTGGTCAATAGATCACCTTCATCAGCGTGAGAGGATAAGAATCCACAAGAGGTCTGGACTGGTAAGAAGCCCTCTCTTTCACATCTGAGGGTATTTGGATGTGATGCATATGTACATGTTCCAAAGGATAAAAGAACAAAGTTGGATAGTAAATATGAAAAGTGCATCTTTATTGGGTATAAGGATGGTTTAAAGGGTTATAAGCTTTGGAACCCAGTAACAAGGAAGGTTGCATACAGCCAAGATGTGGTGTTGAGAGTGGCGAAATATGTTATTAAACATGAAGTGCCATTAAAGGAACCCAAGAAGATATAGTTTGAGCTTAAGGAGGAAGAATCAGACTCTACAGTAGAAGAGGAATTAAAAGATGAAAATCCATAAACTCTAGGTGTGAGAAGATTAGCTTGAGAAAGAAGGCAACCATAAAGGTATAGTACATCTGCTTTGTGTTCAAAATTTTCTTTATCTATTACTGATGGTGATCCCAGAACTGTGAATGAAGAAGTAGATTAAGAGGATGGAAAACTCTAGAAAGAGGCCATGGTTGATAAAATGGCATATTTGCACAAAAATGAGGCTTCAGATTTGGTATGGTTGCGGGCTGCAAGGAAACCCATTGGCAACAAATGGGTTTTCAAGAAGAAGACAAATGTAGAAGGAAAGGTGGAGAAATACAAAGCTCGGTTGCTAGCAAAAGGTTATTCTCAAGTGTGGAGAATTGATTTTGGTGATATTTTTTCTCTTGTTGCCAAGGTAGCTTCTATTCGATTAATTTTATCTGTTTCTTATTCTTTTGATTTTGAGGTAGAACAGATGGATGTGAAGACAACGTTCTTTCACAGGGATCTAGAAGAGGAGACCTACATGAAGAAACCTAAAGGTTTTGTAGTGAAGAGTAAGAAAGAACTAGTATGCAAGTTAAAGAAGTCTCTGTATGGGTTACAACGGTCACCAAGGATGTGGTATCAGAAATTTGATACATTTAAATGGGGACTTGGCTTCAGCAAAAGAAAAGAAGATCACTGTGTGTATTTTAAATTAATTGGTTAACATTTTATTTATCTGGTCTTGTATGTGGATGATATGCTCCTGGTTGGAAATGATATAGAAATTATCCAAGATTTGAAGACCCAATTGTCCTCCAAATTCAACTTGAAAGATCTTGGTGCTGCAAACTATATTTTGGGCATGGAAATTAAAAGAGACCAAGCAAGGAGGAAGCTCTAGTTAAACCAGAGGAAGTATGTCGAAACAATACTTCAAATGTTTAATATGCAGGATAGTAAACCGGTGAAGGTTCCTATTCCTGTAGGTGTGAAGTTATCTACTGAATAGTGTCCCAAGGCACAAGAAGAGGAAGAGGACATGTCCCGTGTTCCATATGCTAGTGTAGTCGGTAGCCTGATGTATGTAATGGTCTGTACTAGACTAGACATTTCACATGCAGTGGGATTATTGAGCAAGTTTATGTCAAAACCAGGAAAGGAGCATTGGACAACAGTGAAGTAGGTTTTCAAGTATTTGCATGGCACTAGTGATTATGGTTTGTGCTACCAACGAAGACCAATATTGGAAAAAGTTTTGGATATCCATGTCTTTTTTGATGTAGACTGGGCTGGAGGTCTAGATCAGAGAAAATGTACAAGCGGGTATGTCTTTAACCTATTTGGAGGTGCAGTCAACTCGATGAGTAAGACATAATCTGTAGTGGCATTATCAACTACAAAGGTAGAATACATGGCAGCCACTCATGTAAGCAAGGAAGCAATTTTGTTGCAGAGATTGTGTTCTAGTATGGGGATAGTACAGGGAGCTATAAGGATAGACTGTGACAACCAAAGTGCAATTTTCTTGGCAAAGAACCATGCTTATCATTCAAAGACAAAGCACATTGATGTTTAGTATCACTTTGCGAGGGATATGATAGAATACAAAAAGGTGTTGCTGGTAAAGGTGGACACTTTGAAGAATACTGCAGATGCATTGAAAAAATCTGTGAGCTTTGATAAGTTCTCTTGGTGTAGAGAAACAATGGGCATTTCAGGGTTGGATAAATGATTAAGCTCTCCCGTGGAAGGAAAACAACAAGTGGGCAAATTTTGGGTTGTGTTATATTCTTTCCACAACTAGCCTCCTTATTTAACCAAGGTGTTAGAGGGGGGGCGGATCGCCCCCTTTGTTGCATCGATTGCACAGCGGGGGGTGGTTATCCCCCACCTACGGGGTCCAAGGCAGCACCCAGAGGAAAAATAAATTAGACCCTATATTAGGTTGGGTAGACCTACCTATGGTTTTGTGCATGGTTTTGGACGTGATGGTTGTCGGTCGATGGTATTGGATGCTTTGGCATGTATAAATATGTATTATAAAATTAAAATGAACATAATGAAAAATCAATCTAGTAGTCCCGGTTTTGGGATCCAGGGGAAAATCTCTATGTATATGTGTTTTATGTGTTAAACTCTCACATTGTTTATTTTCTATGTTTTAGAATTCGTATGCATGTAATTTCTGTACAGAGTTAAAACATAGTGCTTTTCCCAACATTCAACTCGGAATATGTGTCCCATGATCTTGGTCTTCTTTTTCCTTTATTAACCATTATTACATGAAATTTTAACCCAGGATTATTACATAATGTTGCACACTAATGAGTTGGGGCAATCCAATTGATAAGGCCATTGTTGATCCATATTTTCTTATTGAAATGAATGAGAAAGTAGGAAAAATTATATATAATTTGAAGGTTTCCCAAGATAGACAAAAAAATTATGTAGATAAGAATATGTCAAGCAAGGAATTCAAATCCTAAATTGGTGACCATGACTACTTAAGGATGAAGATATGGAAATGTTTCTTGAATTTGGGAAGTTGTGCAAAGGTTACAACAAGATACTATGGAATGTTTGGGATCCTAGAAATGATCAGTCCAATTGCATATAGGATTGCATTACCAATATACATGGACAATCATAATATATATTTCATGTTTCATTACTCAAACAATATGTTCTTCATGTTAACCATGTGGTTGATTAGGAGATGAATGGTAAAGGCGCAAAGGGCCCATTTCAGTTCTAAAGACACTACATTAGAGCATGATGACATGGTGAGGGAGGAATACCCTCATCTTTTTGAAACATTGTAGTATATATTTTTACATATATTTCACTAAGGGAAATGCATAAATAAGGGAGAGGGAAAAGTAACACCCACATACAACTCATGGAATGTAAGTTTGTAAGTTTAGGAAGCTAAATAGGTTTGTAATTTGACGACAAGTTTTGACGGTGATTGTGCCGAGGTCCATATGTGTAAATGTTGGGATAGGCTCCCTAGCGTCAATTTTTTGTAAGTTTAATCAAATTTTGAGTAGAATTTTATAAAGAATGTAAAGTCTCTACGAAATTTTGAAGCGGAGTGTACAAATAAGTAGGAGTCGAAGGAGCTTTAGCCCCTTGTATGTGTAAGTGATAGGATGGTTTTGAGACTCACCCATAGGTCATGGGCCATGTTATTGTATTAGAAAGGCTATAAATATTTGAGTCATAGTGGGTCTAGATATGGAACTTTTGGTGAAAGACAAGTGTAATGGAAAAGTGCTAAGGAAGGAAAGCTCTATTTACTATACTTAGGCTAAAGGGGAAGGCTCTTGCAACTGAGTGCACGAAGACCTTGGCAAGTTCACAGGTGAGTGCGCATGCCCCTGTAGCTAGGTACGTAGGGTGGAAGAGTGTATAATGGGATCGCTGAATCTAATAAAGACTAATTTTGGACCAAATCGATTGCATATGTGCCCTAGTCTTATCTCTGTTTAAGTTTATGCATTATCGCTTAATGATCTATTTTCTGTGAACTAAATTATGTTTAATGTGCAAATCTATTGAATCTTTAATATCTATACTTGAAATGAGTAATGATCTATTTTCTCGAAGGTAGTAGCTAAAACTGTCATGATAATTGTTCAAAGTGGGTAGATCTGTGCAAAGGTAGATCTAGGGTTATTATTTACTAAAAGAAAGTTGTAAGTATTCCTCTTTTAGGTATGAAAATCCTATTCGTAGACCTTCACCAAGGTCTGGGAGTTGTTTAATAGAGTTGCAGTAGTGGACCAAAGGAAGATACAGATCTGGGCAAAGGTATATCTAAGCTACAAGGGCTTCACGCTTCATATCACATGGTATTTGGATGTAAAAACTTAGTTCTAGCATCCCCCAATACTTCTTCCAGTGAGACTGTAGCCTGTGCTATGCAGGTTGTTACCAAAAGGGCCAATATTTAGGGTTTTGTTGGTTGGTGTGAATAACTCTGAACCTGGGTCAGGCCCCCTTAAGCCAACAAATGGTTTTGTTGCACGCATTCACCCAATGATCCTCATAGAGGGGATCTCGACAAAATTGGAGACAAAGTCAAAGACACCATAATGAAGTTGTGGCAGAAATTTGAGTAGCAATACATGCAGACGTTAGGAAGCATCTAGAAGGATGTGTGCGAGCTGTAGATCCAAATAGTCATGATTCCAGTGATTGTAGGGAAGGATACCAAGGTGAAAGATATCCTGATGTAAGGGAGCGACAAAGTATTGGAGATCGAAAGGACTCTAGACCTCAAAGTCAAATCCTTACCAGAAGGATCAGTTTGCACAGAAACATAGGAAGACTACACTCTGTTGGGCACGATCAAAGAGATATGGGTGAACTTAGTTGTGCTACCACTTTATAATCTCCATCCACTACATCAAGGGCTCTAGGATGAGCTTAGAATCAGAGAGAAGTACACACTTGCAATAATTAGCGAAGTTAATATAAACAACAAACAAATATTCGTTGAGAAGGCTTAAGCTATGAAAGAAAAGGAAGAGCTAGAAGCATGGAGTTAGAGCCTAGAAACAAAAATAACACATGTATGCAATTCAGTCCCATATTTACATATTCCGAAAGATGTTGCAGCTACAACGAAAATCAGGAAATTGGCTTCTCTAGTCCCCGAATCAAAAGATGAGATAGGAAGACTCAGGTTTGACTTCTAGATGAAGAATCAAAATTACAACTGAATATACAATCAATTACTCCGCTAGAGGTTAGGATGCAACATAATGCAACCATTATGAAGCATATGAATACTCTGAAGATTGCAGTTAAAGGATGTGACTTTATTTTTAAGCAGGCCATGGAATTATGGGACACTCTACAAGAGGACCCAATCCTGTAGAGGTTGAGTACAGAAATTAGAAAGGTCTAGTAGAAATATGACGAGATCATGGTGACTAAGCACACATTGGCGCCAGTCTAGATTTTCAGGTGCTTAAAGGAAGGGAAGCTGATAGGAACAAGTACAGGAATTGCAGCAAAAGAATCAATGTTAAATTCTCAGATTCAATCTTGGACACAAGAGGCTAGCTAGATTTCTCATACCATTCAAGAGGATGAAATCTCTATAATAGACTCATATGACCATGCAACTTGTGGTAGAGGGACCAAATATAGAAAAGATGGTCGAAGAGGTGAAGAAGGTTGTAGTACAAAGAACCTTGGCACTGAACGCATTGAAGCAACAATTCAGTGAGATTTTCCACAAAGTCGAGAAGTTAGCTGAGTGACGCGAGGGCGAGTCACCGTATTTGTATTGGGGCCTGTTGGGATAGGGTCCCTAGGGTCAATTTTGGGTTAGTTAATAAAATATTGAGTAGAATTCTGTGAAGAATGTAAAGTCTCTGCAAAATGTCGAAGGAGAGTGCATAGCTAAGTAGGAGTCAAAGGGGCTTTAGCCACTTGTACGAGTAATTGATAGGATGGTTTTGAGACTAAACCATAAGTCGCAGGCCATGGTATTGTACTAGAAAGGATATAAATATTTGAGTCATAACGAGTCTAGATATGGAACTTTTGGTGAAAAACAAGAGTAAGGGCAAAGTCCTAAGGCGGAAAGCTTTGTTTCCTATACTTAGGTGAAAGTGGAAGGCTCCTGCAGTTAAGTGCATGGAGACCTTGGCAAGTTCGTAGCTGAGTGTGTGGGTCCCTGCAATTGGGTGCGCAGGGTGGAAGAGTTTGTAATTTGAACGCTGCATCTATTAAAGACAGATTTTTAACCAAATCTATTGCATTTGTGCCATTTTCTTGTCTACATTGAAGTTTATGCATTATCTCTTGACGATCTATTTTCTATGAAATAAATTGTGTTTCTACGTGAATCCGTTGAATATTTAATATCTATGCATGGAATGAGTAATGATCTATTTTCACGAAGGTAGTAGCTAAATCTGTTATGATAACTATTTGAAGCAGGTAGATCTGCGCAAAGACAGATCTAGGGTTATTATTTATTAACTGAAAATTGTAAGTCTGCTTCTTTTAGGTTTGAAAATCATGTTCGTAGACCTTCACAAAGGTATGGGAGACGTTTAATAGAGTTGCAGCAGTGGACCATAGGAAGATACATATCTGTGCGAAGGTAAATCTGAGCTACAAGGGCTTCAGGATTCATATCACATGGTCTCTGGATGCAAAAACTTGGTTCTAACATCCCCCAATACTGCTTCGGGTGAGACTGCATCATGTGTTATGCAGGTTGTTGTCGAAAGGGTTAGTAGTTAGGGTTTTGTTGGTTGGTGTGAATAGCTTTGAACCTGAGTCAGGCCCCCTTAATCCAATATTAAATGTGTTATGGGGGTTGTTGTGCCTTTATGTGTGAGTCTTATGTGTTTTGGGGATGGTATTGATGTGTACACATGTTTTATATTTTCAAGCTAGAAGGCTTGATGTTGTAATAATGTAGCACATGCATATTAATAAAATAAAATGGTCGCAAACAAAAATATGAAATGAGTGGGGAGCTTGAAACTACATGGATGGGTTAAAGGGGATAATGTGATTTAAATAATCATTAAAGGGATCCCATGCATATAACCAAGGCCCATAACATGGCTAGGGTGAGAGCCAAGTGGCATGAGATAAATATACATACAAAAGGGTCATGTTTGGCATTGTGAAGGGATTTCACAGGGGGATTATTGCATTAGTATAGATGATTCATGTGATCGAATCTATCAGATGTTCATGGAAGCATTATGACAGTGGAAAATGAAATCCTATAAGGATACCTCAAAGACCTACTATCGATGTGCAACTCCTAGAATCCATAGAACTATTGGTTGGAAGTTGTTGAGATTAATGTGTTGCCTTTGTGAGGCATGGAAGGGTGCCTAGAAGGAATGTAAGGGTGATGGAACTTCTGGAAGCCATAATACTTATGGTTAGAGAGTTTTGGTTTTGGTACCTTGGTTGTATGAGGCCTAGAAGGGTACCTAAAAGGCTTGTGAGGGTAGTGGAACTCCTAGAATCAATATGACAACTAGTTGGAGTTTGTCAGGATTAGTGCATTGGTTATGCGAGGTCTATCAGGGAAGTGGAACTCATGCAAGCCACAACAGTATTGTTTGGAGAATTTTGGGCTTGGTACCTTGGCCAATGGTTGTTTGTACTAGGTGTGTACCATAATTTGGGAGAGTTAATGCCCATGGAGTCAAAGCCCCAACTCGGGGGTGACCCATTGTTAAATGAGAACCATGGTCTATGTCTAGGTGGACCGTTGAACAAATACAAAAAATTACACACAAATAAAATATAATAATATATCTTCTATATTGTATTTTTAATGCAATATATGTGTGTGTGTGTGTGTGTGTTTGTGTTTGTGAAATTTATCTGCATGTTAATCTATACTAATTGTGTTAGGATATGTTTATACCTTTGCAGTGCATATTCATTAGGGGAATTTTGAGGTCTAAAATTGGACTCCTAAGAAAAATGTACAACCAAAATAAACTTATAAGAACCAATAAGATTCAAGATTATGATGTCTACCTTGGGGGATAATTCACCATTTTGGAGTAAAAAAGTACAAATATTAAAATATATTAAAATAATAAAACTAATTTTTCAACTCATATTTTCAGCTTATCTCCCTAAAGTTTTACTTAAAATTCAAGTGAGAGTACTCGTTGGATGAAAATTTTGATTCCTCATCCAAGGAGTACCAATGTGGCTTACTTTTGATGGACCATGGTACACGAAAAGTAAAAAATACATGAAAAAATGTGATTGCAATCACATTTTTCATGTACTTCTCATTTTTCGTGCAACATGGTCAATCGAAAATATGAAACATGGGTACTCCTTGGATGAGGGATCAAATTATATATCCAATTATGCACCCAATGAGTGTTGTCTCTTGAAATTTGAGTAAACCCATAGGGAGATAAGTTGAAAATATGAGTTGAAAAAAATAGCTTTTTCTTTTTTCTCTCTAAAATTTGATGATGTAATATAATATTATTTTATTATTTCCAGTATTATTTTATAATTTCCTTAGGAGGCCCATTTCAATCCTTAAAAATCCCCTAATGTGTGTGCATTTATATATGCATTAAATTATGTTGGTAAATCCATGAAGGACATGGAAATTTTCCAAGTCATAGGTTGTCCAAGGCATCTGTGCACAAAATTGGGCCTCAGTGGGAGGTTGGATAAGCCAACAATGGTCCAAGAGCATGTTACATGAAGGCTTGGAAATTTGTTATTATAATTATCCAAGGGAATTTATCTGTTAGAATGTTAGGTTGGGATCTAGCTTGGTAATTTGTTTGGAGTTGGAAATTCTAGGGCCAATTTACTGTTAGGATTGGTAAGTGTTATCTTAGTATAAATTTCACTCCTCTTCTAATAATATAGCCATCGAAGGAATTGTTTGGTTGATTCCTCTAGAGGAATTTTTCAAGTCCAATGTTGATTTGAATCCAAAAAACTTTACTCCTCATTAGATAAAAAGAATATCATGATTCCTATTCGTAATACTTGATGGACTTCTTCCAACATAGAGGATAGGTTTATTTGCAATTTACACAGTGTATGGTGCGTTGATCTTAGAATTTTTAGACATAAGAAACAATTATTTTAACAATCAAAGGGAAATGAAAAGAGTAAGTAACTAGATCAAAGTTTCTTCTCCATTTTATTAATAGGGAAATATTCAACTTACAAATACAATGTTCTAGCTACAACTAGGAGGAGGCTACAACTTCTTTTCACTTAGAATTGGGCACCAAAAAAATTCTACCGAGATGTATCCACCAAGGTAAGCCTGCCAGGTGGGTTTTCCTTGTGATCCAACCCATTTCTTCCACATCTACCTAGAGATATTTCTAAGAGGCTCTGTTGGTGTTGCGCTAAGTTTGGCACTTGTGCCAACTTTAGCGGTGTGCCAGAGACTCCAACCAACTTTAACTTTTCTATGAAGGACTTGGGGTCACCAAACTTTGAATCTCTCTTTCTTTTGATCCATGATGCCTTTGGAGGACTTCCATATATAATTGGAAAGATATTTATGAGCTCTATCCATGTGGATAGCTTACAACTGCATCTGAGATGGTCTAGCACTCCAAAACAAGATCCAAAGCCACTGCAACGATTCTGATTTTATTTCCTTCTTGTGTGCATGGATCCTTCTCCTTGAGGCATGTATTTGACACTTACACCTCATATTTCCACCTATTGACATCAATGAAAACATATTTCCAAAATAAAATTTAACATGGGGCTCCTTCATCACGAATTTGGGGCATTAACTTTATTCAAGATTATCTCCTCAACCGTGAGGAGGTATGAGGAATGCAACATACTATTGGAATTGGAACAATGAAGAGTATGAGTTGATGAAGGTATTCAAAGAATAGACAATTATTTTAGCATCCAAATTCTTCATCAAATTCAAGGAATCATGAACACATTATCCTTTTATGGTTTCTTGATCAATGGTGTTTATGATTGATGCAATCCATAGACAAATATTAAGAGCTCTCGTAAACAAAAGTTTGCATCAATAAAAAAACCATTCAACACTCCCTCTCTACCTCTATATCTCTCCCAATCCCTCTCTCCCTTTTAGTGTCTCTTTCTCCCATTCACCTCTCTCTCCACTTTTCTCTCTCTCTCTCTCTATTTCTCTCTCTTGGTCACTCTTTTTCCCATACTTTCTTTTCTGCCCCCGCCCCCCCTCTCCTTCCCATAGTCCATCTCTCTCCTCCCTCCCCTCTTTCTGTATCCCCACTAATCTCCCCATCTCTCTCTTTCCCATACTCTCTCCCCCTATCTCCCAACTACTCTCCCTTTATCTACTTCCCCTACTCTTTGTCACACCTCACCCCCAGTCTCCCTCTTTCTCTCTCCTTCTATCAAGGTCCCCCTCCATTATCTCTCTCTCTCTCTCTCTCTTCCCATCTCTCTCCCCCCTCTCTCTCCCTCTCTCTCCAAACCACTCCCATCCTCTAACTCCCACTTCCCTCCCTCCCTCTCTCTCTCCCCTCCTCTTTGTCATCTATATCCCTCCCTCTTTCTCTCTCTAACACCTCATCACCATCTCCATCCCTCTCTCTCACTCCCGCTCTCTTCCCCCCCACTATGTCCCTCTCTCTCATTC